>CAUYSK010030806.1:0-14813 GCA_963575035.1 Avahi laniger
ATTTTTAGCTGTCCAATTAATTTCTTTCTATTTTTTGGTAGAGATGGGGTCTCGCTCTTGCTCAGGCTGGTCTCGAACTCCTGAGCTCAGAACGATCCGCCCACCTCGGCCTCCCAGAGTGCTAGGATTACAGGCTTGAGCAACCGCGCCCGGCCCCGCACTGATATTTGAATTACTAGACATTATGACCTTTCATTTTTTTCCCAGCTAAATAAAATGCTTCACTATAAAATTCTGATTACTTCTAAATCTGTTGTATTAAGTCTGAAACCGATTAATGATGTACTGTATCCTGCTAAGTAGAATTAAATTAGTGTATAATTGATTAGTGTATAATTGAAGCAGTTGTAGATTTACCAACTTTAATTAGGATGGTTTATTACAGATAATTTATACTATGACAGAAAATAGAAGCAAGAAGCTCATCGAAACCTTAAATTAAGATCAGAGACACAATATTAAAGATTAGAAAAAGGGCTATATGTTAATACCAAGTACTTTGAAAGTAAATCATTTTAGTACAAATCCTTTTAGAGGGAAAAATTGATTATTAACCTTTTAGCCTAGATTTATCAAGTAATTAGACTATTTATGGTAATCTATAATAGGTGATGCTAACTTGTGTAAGTGAATGAAGGAATGCATACCAATAATATTTCATCTACTTGCAAGACTAAATTACACTAAAAAGAACATAGAAAATACTTGAATATTTCTCATAACTCCTTTAGTCAGCTACTCAAACAAGAAAAACCTCATAACTCTAATCTTAAAAATAAATAAAAACTAATTTATCAATAAAGAAGCAAGAGAGGAGAAAGAGCATCTCAATAACAAAACACAGTAGTGTCTGCAGTTCTCTCAATACTCTTGTGGGTGGTAACTACAGCCCAGAAAGTTCCACACATAAATTGCTAACTCCCCAGAGTTTAAAGCCATGGTAATTAGGTTCATTATTTTACATGCTAATGACACAAAGATAATAAGTTTGCAATGAATAATTTATATACTACCAGCTCTCACAATGATGCTCATTGCTAATAGTTTATTTACAGTACAAGTTACACTGAATTTTTTCTATAGTTTAAATTTATTGTCTAGATAAACAGTAATCATTTAGTGTTAAAAAATCTAATTTACTGTCAGTAAATGATAATAATCTCAAACATATATTAGTTTGTATATTTTTATAATTTTTACTCATTATTCATAATTAGCTATGATAATCAAATCACCATAAGAATGTCTTCTTGAAAGATTAAGATATCTATATAGCTGATTATTCTAAATTAAATTTCAAAATCATATGCTGAATTGATATCAATAAATTACAAATTGCTTTAGTAACTCATATTTTTCAAATAAATATTAATATCCACACACTCCTTATTTTAAAATGTACATATAGATTATTGTGGAACTGTGAATATCAAAGTACAAGCGAAGCACTTAGAATCCCTATTATGCAAATACTTACTGTAAAATACAGTTGACCCTTGAACCATGTAGGTGCACTTAAAGATTTTTTTTCGATCAAATACAGGTGGAAAATACAGTATTCGTGGAGTGAGAAACCTGCATATGAAGGAGAGCTGAATTTTTATCTGTGCAGGTTTTGCAAGGCCAATGGAAGGAACTGAGTATGTGCTGATTTGGGTATATTCAGGAGTCCTGGAACAAATCGCCCACATAGACCAGACAACTATAATATCATATGTAAGATAAAATGCAGTTACACATAAAATTGCAGTTTTCTTCAATTTTTTCCCATCTTTGTAATGATTTTAATATAGCACTTGTATTTATGTTAATAAATTATAGATAAGGTAATTTTAATCTCTTTCCAAATACTTTCTTAGTTGTAATAACTCATTTAGTAGTTTACATATATTATTTGAACTTTTACATTACTATGTACCTGAATTATTGTGGTTTCAATTTCTCTAAATCAAATAGGTAAAATTTTTCTATTCATTTCTGTACTTCTATGATGATTCCTTCTCAAATAATTTTATTTCCAAGCTAAAACTGTTTTAATATATAGATTGCATCAATACAGAGAGGTTGGGTAAGGTTCAGGTAACACTTATCAGTTAAGAACTGCAAAATCTCAGTGGCTTAAAATAATAAGGCCTTTTTCTTGCTTATACTAGTTGTCCATCAACTGAGGGTTCTACTCCATGTCTTTTCATTTCAGTACCCAAGGTGATAGAGCTATCATTATCTCAAATTCTGCCAGCCATCTCACCAGATAGAAAGAGTGCTCTGGACAGTCTTACACTGGTAATTAAATATTCTTGCACAGAAAAACATATCTTATATTTGCTCATAACTCAGCACATTATCTAAGACAATTATCAGAAAGTTTAAATTTTTTACATTTCAAAAAAAATTTTTTTTCAGCAAGACATCTACCTAACTAGGCCATAATGATAGGTTAGATAAAGTTCATGAAGGTCTCTGAAGACAAACAGTATTCAAAATTCCTTTCTATATTGAATAACTATCATATTGTAACAATCAGTTCTTGCCAAACCTGCTAAATATATAACCAGGACAGTATTAAGCGCCCTTTGAAAACTGCAAATTTGAATACAACACCTGCTTGAAATCATTTAATCTCCTCAGCATGGCTCTCCATGAAATGATTTCCTGACTGCCTTTCTGTCATCTCTGAATACTCAAAACAATTTAGAAAATGCTCCAGGGAGGAAAAAAACTAATAAATATGCTACAGTCAGGCTTTCTTGCCTTTTCTCATGTCAGAATGCTTCCTCTATCACCTCTAGTTGAAATCTTACTCTTCCTTCAACTAAGCTTAAGTCCATCTTCACTGTGAACCTTTTTCTGGCTGATTACTATAACACCCAAAAGAGTTTTGCACTCCCTCAACAGGGATTCCACATTTCCACTGTTCACTGACTGACTACTCACTAGATTATGAGCTCCTCAAAAGCAGACACTATTATTTATACATCTGAATCTCTAGCACACAACATTTAGTAACTAATAAGTAAAAAATGTCTAGAAAATGACTAATGTTCCACAGTGCCAAATGAATGATCTTAAAGAAAAGCAGTATGTTTGATAAATGAAAGATAATTGTCCTTACCATCATGGAGATATAACTGCAAAAGTAAGTGTGCTTGACAAGTTCCTTTTAGTATTTAAATGTTAGATCAATGTATTGGTAGCAATCCTGATAAAAATTTAAAGTTATATGAAGCTACGTTAATTTTTTTCATTCATTCCTCAGACTTTTATTTATTCAACTCTCATATACTAAATGCCAGAATCCATGAGAGGTCCTAGGAATGGTATTAGTAACTATTAGTAGAAGTGTTGTCATCCATATACATATCAGACAAAAATAGGTCGTTCAATATTTTGCTTGTCTAATTTTTTGATATCTGATGTTCACTTTGACCATCATCATAACAAGAAAGTAAATACTGTACAGCGTAACTTTATATTAACATAATTCACTATAGTTACAAAAAAATTTAGAACAATTATCATCTACTGGCCATAAAAGTGTCAACTATGTTCTGTTTATAAATCTTTTTTTGAAGTATTTTATAGAATATTTTCTAGGTTCACAACTATTTTAACATGAAATATTTTAATTAAACAAAAGCAAACTGACATTAAAATATATGGTTTTATTTTTAGAAAAAAAATTAAGAAATAAAAAGGTGAGGTGCAGTGGTTCAAGTCTATAATCCTAGCACTTTGGGAGGCTGAGAAGGGAGGATAGTTTGAGGTCAGGAGTTCGAGACCAACAAGAACAAGAGCAAGACCCTGTCTCTATAAAAAACAGAAAAATTAGCCAGGCATGGTGGCACATGCCTCCCATCTACTCGGGAGGCTGAGGCAGGGGAATTGTTTGAACCCAGGAGTTTGAGATTGCAGTGAGCTATGCTGATGCCACTGCACTCTAGCCCAGGCAATAGAGCAAGACCTTGGCTCAAAAAAAAAAAAGAGGAAGAAAGAAAGAAAGAAAAAAAATAGGCATATCAGGTACAGTTGTTGGATCTGAAAGGATAAATATTAAAGACACTGAAAAAATACTAGGCAAAAAATTAATAAAAATGATAAACCTAAAATATTATTTGTAAGATTTTATAAATGAAAGATTAAAACCTTCAAAACAGACACTTGGAAAACCAGCATGCTGTACATTTAAATATTTTCAGAAAAAGAAAAAAAAGTTATCAGCACAATTCCTAGTCATCCTTGTTATCATCATACAGTTGCCTAAACCATAGCAAAAGAAAATGACTCAGATAGCCAGTGAACACTTTTTTACAGTTAGCATATGCAGATGGAGATGTGTTTTTTTAGAGAAAGTATTTTTTTAATGATCAAAGAGCTGTTAAACTAAAAACTATATCTTTTGGTGATGATACACTATTAGGTAAGATTTGTACTGTTACAGAATATAAAGAAATGATGTTTACTATTCAGTTCTAGTGTGGCATAAACTTCATGATCCAACTTGATAGATCTTTCAATTTATGTTAGATACATATGCGAAGACCATTTAATATAAGATTTTTGTACTGTAGAAATTTTTAACCTCCCATACAACTGGCTTAAATATATTTATATAATTATAAACCTCATTATTAATCAATATAAATTAAACTAAAAATAATTTATAATAATTATAAGTGATGGAGCAGCAAATATGACTGAAAAACTAGAGCAGAATTATTCTTAAAAATTAAGAAGACTACTAAAACAAAGAGTTGGTTGGAATCACTGTTTTATATAATAAAGCTTCAGCACAGAAATTCCACCAAATCTCATGGGTAAAATGTAATAAAAACTATTACTATAATGAAAGGAAGCTCACTGAATAGCTGACTTTCAAAAATATTTTGTTCAGGGATTGGAATTAACCATATGCACTCAGAATATAAAATTAAAGTGTACTTATTGGTTGCTAAAAATGAAAATACTAAGCAGAGAGGATGGTATAAAATATCCTTTTTTCCCCAAATGAATAAAAATCTCATCTGGTGAAAGACATAGGGACAAAATAGGCATATTTATAATTTTCCATGCCCTTAAAGAAACAAAAATGAAAAGTATAGGAAAAAAACAATGATATATTTTAATACATCAGACATTTCCAAGGATGCAAAAAGATATTAATGTCATGGTAAATAAGGTGTACAAGTAAACACCTTAGTTACTACATTTTCCCAAAATTGTGTACCTTACTAAAGAGAACACTATTAATAAAGAACTGTTTTGAGATATTAGAAGATATTGTAATTTCTTACCTCTGTGTAAAACACTAAATGGCTAATTTCCAGAATAGAAATTTGAAACATTACAGGAAAACATTTGGATAAAAGAAGCATTTTGGACCTTTGAATCAATATTGTATTAAGTTCAATGCCCAAACAGAATGAATTATTTTAGATTAAGACTAAAAAGACAGGCCAGCCACTATGGCTCATGCCTGTAATCCTAGCACTTTAGGAGCCCAAGGCAGGAAGATTGCTTGAGGCAAGAAGTTCCAGACTAGACTGAGCAAGAGTCAGACCTCATCTCTACAGAGTGGATTTTTTCAGGGCAGGGTAATATCCTACTCATCTCTGCATTTCTGGTACATATAGTAAACACTCAATAACAACTGCTAAATGAAAGAACAAGTAGGCAGTGGCACAATAACTCAAGTCATCAGACTTCAAGTCCTAAGCTTTTTTTAGTTTACATTATACTAGAAATACTTACTGAATAGGAAATTTAAAGCTCAAGTCTGTCTTCTCTCTTAGACTGTAAACTTTATGAGTGAAGGAAAATTACAGTCTGACACCATATTCAGTGTCTAAGGCTTTACATACAGTAGAAGATTAGTAAATATTAAATGAATACATGAATTAATAAATAGAAGAATGGAATGATCTCCTAATTTGTACAACGGCAGGATAACCAGAAAAATCTTTCATTCAGTTCTGGCTGAATTTCTCAACTATTTAAATAACACGGGCAACAATCTCATTTATATTGTATATCTGACAGCAAGATTCTACAATGCCACAGATCTTATTTTGAAGAGAAGTGATAATCTATCAATCAATCAATCTTTATTGCTTCAACCTGGCTCGTTTCAACTCATTCATTTCCCACTTAAACTTTGTAGTAATTTAACTTTATAACTCTTCTGCCAGACCTTCAATAAATGTTTGATGAACAAGTAAAACTCTGTGTGCGTACATGCACACACGTGTACAACAAATAAGAAATTATAAGATCTCAAATTCTTTTTGAAAAATCTTAAGGATATAAATGACATATAGAGAGAAATACATACATAATGACACATGAATACCCATTCACAAATGAAAATAAAGCCAATATTTTTCTATAATCCATTTATTTCTAGTGTTTTCGGCTTTCTACTCTATATTTATAAAAAAGTTTAAAGTTAATATTAAGAACATGTATTTCCCTCTAGCATGCCAAGAAAATAAAGACATTAAGAAAAGCTACAACCTTCCCCTAAATACTCTGTTAAATTAAGAAATAATATAATATGTTTTAATGCAGTCATCATTCTAGTCATTATATTACAAAGGACCCTATTATTTATAAAACCAGCAACAATTAAGGAGTATTTCACCAAATATTGGTCATGGAATATTTTACTGGAAGATATAAAGAAATTAGAAAATATACCCCCAAAATGAACTCAATTTATATCTTCAAAATGGCTTTTATCCTCCTTTCTAATGTTTATCACCCTTTTCTCTTCCAAATTTCTGCTACCAATCTATAATCTCTTTAAATGGCTTGTAATAAAATAAACAAACAAAACATACTCCCTCCAGGAGAATCAATAACACTGATCATGGCAAGACCACAGATCCATAAAATCTTCAGGTTTATTGACCAGCTGATATCAAACTGGAATACGTTTGTTAAACCAATTGCTTTTTTAAATTCTTCCTCACGAAACATTATTTTCAACAAGTATACCTAAACACATAATAAAAGAATCTTAAAGGTCATCTAATCCAATTAACCCTGTCTCCTATTTCATTTGCCGACATTCCTGCCAAGAGTCAATGAAACCATGCCCCAAAGGGTTAAAGAAACCAGTGACTAACAGAGCTTATCTTAGGGGATGGCAGATAAGAAAAGAAACAGCTTGTTAAAATAGAAACAGCTTGTTAAAATTCCCTCTGCTTGTAAGATAAAACTAGCTGAAATCAGTTGGAGCCAATATGGCTGATAGGAGCCTGCCGTCACAGCCCAAATTTTCATGAAACATACTAATTTCCCCTGAATTTGCACATGACCCATCAAGAGGCATAAAGAGACAACTGCACATACCCAGAAGACTTTCCAAACCTCGCCTTTCCCTCTGCCAATCACTAACCAACCCCAAAACCCTTCCCTAAAAATCTTTCAGTATAAGGTGACAGATTTGAGCCAGTCTCCTATCTCCTTGCTTGGCTGCCTTGCAATAAACCTTTCTCTCTACAAAAATCCAATGCTTTGGTGTTTGGCTTTCCATTACGTGCAGGCAAACAGACCAGTTCAGTTCAGTAACATCAATAATTTGGTCTGTGCTTTACGACCTCCTGAGAAAGGGAATTCATTACCCCCAAAATAAACTGATTCTATTTTTGTATTTCTTTACTACTACAGTTTTCCTTTATTGAGCTAAAAATCATTCAGTCCGTGTCCTCCACCCATTGGTTCTTTTATCCTTGAGGTTTTACAAAATAAGTCAATAAATTTAATCTCACACGAAACCTCTTTGTGTGAAGAGGGCTATCGTGTATAACCTAATTGTCTTTCTTCAAGTTAAAATTACCCAGTTTCTTCATGACATAATTTTAAATTCCTTCAACAATTAAAAAAGTGAGTGGTGGTTTAGAATCTACCACCCCCACCACAAATTTCAAAGTGAGAAATAGTATATATCAACCAAAATAAAAAGCAGTATATATAATCATTAACCTCTTGACTTAATTTTTAAAACTTTAGGATAGAATACTTGTTCTTCTATGGGTGGGCTGCCATAAATGTCCAGGGAAGCTTGTAACCAATGTTTTACTGTTTAAGAAGGAGGGAAAAAAAAATTACAAAAGATAATAAAAGAACCTCTAAAACATAAGAAGCTACTCTTTGCCCTCAACTTTACTCTTGACACTAAGGCTACACTATTTCATCTATTAATTCCCTTTTCCTGCTAGAAAGTTCATACTTTACAGCAAGGTTATACTAGACATTTTATGAGTTTAAAAAAGCACCATTTTATTGTTGCTGAAAATCAGGTCAATATTCCCAATTTACTCATGTACTTAACAAATGTTATTAATACCAAACTAAGAAACAGTTTAAGGAGCTCAGGCCTGGTATTAGGTTGGAGAATAAACAGCAAAACAGCTAATAAAATAAATCAAAGCAGTCAAAGTCAAAAACTGGCTGAGTGTACTTAACTGAACTACTTAACTTCTCTAGGGCTCAGAGTACTCTCATTTGTGAAATGAAGATAAAGAATTAGGATGACAAGTTCTCACATACTTTCATGTCAGAACTGCTTTATAAATAGTATTGAGTAGTTCAAGGAGCTTTAATAACTATCCCTAGTGACCATATTAGAAATTAAAATATAGAGTTTCCAAACTGCATGTGGGGGTGGAGGAGGAAGTGTATGTGAGAGAAACTCTGTCTGGGGCAAAATATCAGTTCCCTACTTTTTTTTTTTTTTACTCAGGAAACCCCTGTAAACCCTTGAGAACCACTACCTTGGAGGTTGATATTACATTTTATGTCTTCCTGGGAAAGGGGTAGCCAAGTTAAAGGAGGATGCTAAATAGACTCTCTTGGGACCAAACACAGGAGTAGAACAAAAAGAGTCCAGGCCTAGCAGGGGATGGTTTTTGAGCCATCCACCCTGGGGTATGGGCCCAGTACACTCCCTACTGTGCAGGTTTTTCCTCATTCATCTTCAGGTTTCACTATGTGTTCTCACTCTCCCACCCTCTCCCCATGGGAAATCCTCAGCTCCATTCCATACACTTAAGGCAATAGCCCGGTTGAGTGATTTCATGTGCCTCCTAATCACCAAAGAGAGGTAGATGGACAAACATGAATGCATCCCACTTAAAACACCTAGGAACAGATGTTATTGTGGCAAAATGGGGGGTGGGGATGGGTGTGGCTGGTGGGGGTGGGGTAGAAGAAATTAAAACATGACTTTTAAAAATGTTTATTTTTAAAAATAATAGACATTAAATGTCAATAAGTAACATTTTATTAAAAATAACTATTTCCAAACCAAAAATATTTAGTGAGAAGAGTAGTTTTATAATTTCTACAAATCTCTTTAATGTCTGGCTTATTAAACAAATATTATAGGCCATTGTTTTGGACTAAACTCCTGCACTAGGCCCCAACAGACTTGACAGAAAATCAAAATGGAGTCACTGGTGCTCATCAATCCAAAACTGAGTTGTTATCTGGACCTCCGAGAAATCTAAAGAGAGACATAACAGTCTAATTTCACCAAAGAGGCTAGTTTTAATCTTCAATTGGCATATAATGAAATTCACTCTGTTTTAATCCTTAACCTGAAGTAACTGGATGTTAGCCAGTTATCTTTCTATTGTTCTGTCTCCCTGTCCCCACCTTACGAGGTGAGTAACTTTGAAATGACCAATCCACTTTTTGTTCTTTATTTCTGCTTTCTTCGGTCCTTTCTGTCTATAAAACCGATCCTCTCTGCTCAACTCATTGGACCACTTATTCTATTTTATGAAATGGTGCCCAATTCTAGATAACAATAAAGCCAACAGAGATCTTTAAACTAAATTTGTTGTAATGTTGTCTTTTGACAGGATTAACAGAGAACTGCTAGATTCTCATAAAACGTGTATGTTCAATCAGTGTAGCATGTCATGTAACCTCTGGAAAACTCTACATACACTCATGAGAAAATGAGGATGAAAAGGGCAAACTATATCTTAGTATTATTTTGAAAATAGTTCTCCCCTCACAGAACCCCTGAAAAGGTCTTATGTCCCTCCCCTCTCCACCCACTCTGCACCACCACCTCCCACAGGAGGCCTGAACTATACTCAGAACTCCTGGACTAGACAATCTGTAATACTCAATCAGGCTGACAACGAGATTTTGCTTTTTTTAAAAAAACCTGAAAATATACTTATCCACATCATGACAGAATGCATCACTATTATAATTGATTCCAAAAGATTCTAATGAGCTGGGCCTTTTTAAAATCAACTATAAAAAGGCAGGTCAGAAAAGATAAAAAAAACTACAGAATACATAATATTCTTTGCCACTATGGAAATTCCTAAAAGGAAGAAAAGCTATCTAAATCATTGCCTTTGTAATATAATATTAATATTAGCTTATTAAGTGCTAAATGTCTGATTTCCTTAAACACTAAGTTTGATAGTTGATATCCCTGACATTTCACTTTGACACTCTTGAATTTTTTTTTTTTAACTGTAAAGGTACATCCTCACATTTGGCTTGTGATTATCTTCCAATTTTTTTTAGAGCAATTTTTTTAGAGCAATTTTTGTGAAATCAAGTTTAAGTTAAAAATTCGCGTTATTTTCAAATATGAATTCCATCATGGAAACAATGCAGCACAGATAGCTTGAAATATCAATTAAGTGTTTTGGGAAGGATGTGGCTAATAATCACACAGTAGGTCAATGGTTTGAGAAATTCCATTCTGGTGATTTTAATCTTGAAAATGAGCCATGTGGGTGACCAAGGTGGATAATGATGTGCTGAAAACTAGTGAAAGTGAATCCATCTCAAGGTACACATGAATTAGCAGCAAAGTTTGACATTACTATTCCAACAATATTGGACCACTTGAAACAAACGGGTAAGGTAAAGTAGCTGGATAGACGGGTTCCGCATGAATTAAACAAGCATCAGAAGAGAAATCGTCTCGAAGTTTGCCTCTCTTTGCTGTCACAAAATAATGGTGAACCATTTCCACTCCATATTGTTACATGTGATGAAAATTGATTCTTTCTGACAATCACGAGTGTTCAGCACAATGGTTGGATAAAGATGAAGTGCTGAACACAGTCCAAAACCAAATGTTCATCAAAAAAAGCTAATGGTGTCTCTTTGGTGGTCCAGCACTGGTACTATCCACTACAGCTTCATGAAACCTAGTCAGTTGATTACAACAGATGTCTACTGCAACCATTTGGATTAAATGATGAAGATGCTCATGATTAAGCAGCGGAAATTAGTCAGTAGAGACAGGCCAATCCTCTTGCAAGAACACATGTTACAAAAAACAGCTCTGCTCCACTACAGCAGCTGGACTTGGAAACTCTCTTGTCATCCACCGTATTCACCAGACCTTGCACCAACTGACTACCACTTCTTCCAGGCTTTGGACCACTTTTTGCAGGGAAAAATATTCCATTCTCAACAAGCTGTGGAAAACGCCTTTCACGATTTCATTGCCACTTGCTCTCTAGGCTTCTTTGCTGTTGGCATAAGCAAGTTACCATTAAGGTGGCAAAACTGTGTCAACAGTTTAGGTGCATATTTTGATTTTGTACTGCTTCTTGTTTGAGATACAATAAACTATACTTTTGATTCAAAATCAGACATTTATATTAAATGACCTAATACTTGGTATGACAAAACTATTCATTTATGCAACAAGTATATACATGTCATCTACTGTATGTAAAGCACTATGCTAAGTGGAATGAGGGAAACAAAACATGAAGAACTTTATATTATAGCCTGAACAACATAGCAAGACCTGGTCTCTACAAAAATTTTTTTAAAGTTAGCTGGGCGTGGTGGGCGTGGTGGTGTGTGCCTATAGTCCCAGCTATTCGCGAGGCTGAGGCAGGACGATCGCTTGAGCTCAGGAGTTTGAGGTTGCAGTGAACTATGACTAGGCCACTGCACTCGAGCCTGGGCAATGGAACAAGACCCTGTCTCAAAAAAAAGAAAACTCCTTTACATTCTTATACTCTTCTAGAAGGGATCTGATGTATACTCCAAAACTATAATGCAAAGTAAAAAAAAAAAAAAAAAAAAAGACAAATGCTATAAAACAAGTTCAAATGAAGCATTATGGTAGTTTCTAATATTAAGGGTATGGGTGAAAATTATATTAATATAATTATGATTAACATATTCATTCAAAAACAAAGTATAAGAATACAAGAAATTCTACTATCTAAATTTACTGGCCTATAGAGACATGTTTCATTTGTTACAAATAATTGAACACTGAATTCAAAGTTATACGTATACTTTTCCAGAGGAAAAACTTAAATGCAAGATTTAAAAACAAGTAATCTCACACAAGCCAGTAAAATCATTGTTGGTATAGACAACAATGACTTTGGCAAATACTTATAACAGCACCTACACATCTTTATGCCTCATGGAAAGACAGAAATACAGAGTGATGACGACGACAGGGGATAGGAGGATGGGGGCGGAGGGGGCGGTGGGGAGGGAAGTACATTAAAATCCTAGAAACATTCTTAAGGGCTGGCTAAATTTTTCAAACTTCACTGAAAAGTATATTTCTTTGGCTAAAATGAATAGTCATTCAAGTCTGCATCAAATGAATACTGCATAACATAATTGCTTTCTTCCTAATACATAAATTAATTTAGAAGAGTCATCTTTTTCCCTTGTAAAAATAAAGAATTCCAGCCTAATTTTCCTTTATTTGGGAAATAATTACTAACATATAAATAACTAAAATGTTTCCACTAATTTGTATATAACTATGTAACCCAGGTGAGACAGTAATATTGTTTACTTCAAAGTGTAAAGAAGGGCTGGGCGCAGTGGATCACGCCTGTAATTCTAGCACTCTGGGAGGCTGAGGCGGGTGGATCGCTCAAGGTCAGGAGTTAGAGACCAGCCTGAGCAAGAGCGAGACCCCATCTCTACTAAAAAATAGAAAGAAATGATCTGGACAACTAAAAATATATATATAGAAAAAATTAGCCGGGCATGGTGGCGCATGCCTGTAGTCCCGGCTACTCGGGAGGCTGAGGCAGGAGGATTGCTTGAGGCCAGGAGTTTGAGGTTGCTGTGAGCTAGGCTGACGCCACGGCACTCTAGCCCAGACAACAGAGTGAGAGTCTGTCTCAAAAAAAAAAAACAAAAAGCAAAAACAAGTGCAAAGAAAACTTGGAACAAATTTTGGTAATACACACTTTCTCTAATAAATAATTTCATTTTTCATGCACTTACAGTTATGACAGTAAATAGGATTTGCATATATGTCAACATTTTTAAAAATCTACCAAAAATTTAGACTAAATAGTAGCTTCTCTGCCATAAACTCTGGCAATAAGTCTTTATTAAGATAAACAGACAGTACTGAATACAAGTTTATAACATTTCAATACTTCCTTCTACTGAACTCATCTGCTCCCAAAATTCTATGCTCAAATAATTCTAGGAGATCTTCCATACACTTTTTTAAATGTTCTATATTCATTTATCCTACGTATTGTCACAGACAAAACAGACGAAACAGCACCATCTGGTGGGTGTATCACCTTAGTTTTCAAATAATTTTTGACATTTATTTTAATAATACTTCCTTTAAAAAACTGCATTAATAGGAAATCATTTATAAAGTACTATACATAAATAATGAAAAGTAGTTTGATTGACAAGCAAAACTTTACTTGAAAATTGAACCAAGGTTACAGCATTGCTTTGGTTTTTAATTATTGAGAAGGTAATCATTATTGTGTATCATTAAAGCTAAAATAACTCAGAAATTAACCTTGTGGTTGTCTTAGTTTTTTTAAAAAGTGTCATTTTTAATCAAAATTTGTGTTTTTTATATACAGGGAAGAAATCTATACGATTCACTGAAGAGAATGAGATGTGAACATAATAATCTTCACAAAAAATAGCATCTGTCACTTATGCTTTTGTTTGTTTGTTTGTTTGTTTGTTTTGAGACTCTATCACACTCTGTCATCCCAGGTACAGTGCATTGGCGTCAGCATAGCTAACTGCAATCTCCAATTTCTGGGCTCAAGTGATCCTCTTGCCTCAGCCTCCCAAGTAGCTAGGATTGCAGGCTCCCACCACCAAGCCTGGCTAATTTTTTCTATTTTCAGTAGAGACAGGGTCTCACTCTTGTTCAAGCTAGTCTCTAACTCCTGAATTCAAGGGATCCTCCTGCCTTGGCCTCCCAGAGTGCCAGGATTACAGGCGTGAGCCACCCTGCCTGGCCTGTTATTTAAGTTTAAAAATTTTTAAAAATAGGTATGTCAAAATAAACGACTGAAATTAATAAGGCTGATCTCAAGGTTTATTAACGATAAAAGCTGCTTGAATACTAACAGTGTGTTGGATAATGGTGAAGACATAAATTAGGTCACAATTTATGAGCTAAAACAAAGGAAGATAAACCAAAAACAAAATAAAAAATAAGGTGATATTATTTATTTGGGTAAATTTCATATCAGGCTTTTAAATGTGAAATGAAGAAGGAGAGCAGGATCAAAAAAGCCATAAAAAAGATAGTATATTTCCTAAATGCACTTTTAACTGTCTGAAATAAAACACTTAAAAAACACTTAAAGGCCGGGCGCGGTGGCTCATGCCTCTAATCCTAGCACTCTGAGAGGCCGAGGTGGGCGGATCCTTTGAGCTTAGGAGTTCAAGACCAGCCTGAGCAAGAACGAGACCCCGTCTCTAGAAAGAAATTATCTGGACAACTAAAAATATATAGAAAAAATTAGCTGGGCATGGTGACGCATGCCTGTAGTCCCAGCTAC
>CAUYSK010030808.1:0-12632 GCA_963575035.1 Avahi laniger
TTTAAGAAACAATGGTGATATAGCACCTCTTGTATACTCCTGGATAGAGCTGGAACACATTCTACTAAGTGAAGTATCCCAAGAATGGAAAAACAAGCACCACATGTACTCACCATCAAATTGGTATTAACTGATCAACACGTAAGTGCACATATAAGAATAACATCTATTGGATGTCATGCAAGGAGGAGGGGGGAGTTGGGGGGGGAGGAGGGGACGGGTACTTGCATACACAAAGAGTGCAATGCGGACCATCCAAGGGATGGGCACACTTGAAACTCGGACTTGAAAGGGAGTGGGGAGGCAAGGGCAACATGCATAATCTAAACATCCATACCCCTATAAAATGCTGAAATAAAAAAAATGTGATATGTGTATACCACAGAATACTATTCAGCCATAAAAAACGGTGAATAGCAACCTGAATGGCACTGGAGACCATTCTTCTAAGTGAAATATCACAAGAATGGAAAAACAAACACTACATGGACCCACTATTAAATTGAAACTAATCTTTCAACACTCACAGGCACATATGAAAGTAAAACTCAACAGAAACCAAGCAGGTGGGAGTGGGGAGGAGGAGGGTGGGTAAATTCACACCTAACAGGTACACCCTAAGGGTGATGAGTACATTTATAACTTTACCTCAAACTGTACAAAATCAATTCATGTAACTGAAACGTTTGTACCACCATAATATTCTGAAATTTTAAAAATATGTATTTGGGAGTGGGAATGGGAAGAGTTTTCTAGTGGCCAAAGTGCTAGAGTTGAGCTGATGGAGAAGATGAATCAAGAAGATAATAGTATTAGTATAAATGTAACCTCATATGTACACACAGGCTAGTGATAGTTGGAAAAGTTAAAGTTATTTAGAGAGACTCAGGTAAAACTTGATTCTTTTCATCAATTTACCCAGGGAATTAATTAGGTGAGTAAAAAATGCAGTTGCCTAAAACAATACCTGAATACCAAAGGGAGCACAAGTGGTCTCATTTCACTAACTCCAGGAAGCTGTGGAGAGAATGCTTTCCAGAAATAAATATGTATGGAAGTATCAGCCAGAGAACTAACATAGCACTTTGGAAATTAATTTTTACCTTTTTTGCTATAGGATACATAACAAATAACCCTCTGCAGTTCTGTCAATGGGTGGATCTAGACTTTGCAGTTAAAAGAACAATATTCTTTTTGCTGTCTTCAAGTAAAACTTTAGATGAAATAAATATTGCCTTTCATAATACGGTTTTATTTTGGTACTTTGTCACAGTCACAAAGAATATTATATAAATTAGGACAACCTGAAATGTTTTTATTTACTTGAGACATTTTGCCACTAATAAAAAGGCACAAAGTTAAAATAATTATGGAATTTAAATTATCATATAAATTGAAAAGAGGAAATTAAGACAATTAAATTAAGATGAGGCAGTATGTTTCTGATCACAAATACAAAACTCAATTGCCATCCTTGGAACTAGAGCCATCTCCACCATTGCACCAGTCAGTTTTCCTAAACACGTTGTGTGATAAGCACAGAAATATTTGCAAGGAGTCTAAGGTCACACCTCTGAGCATCCTGACATTTGAGCATCTCTTTGATTAGTGACCATGGGAGCAAATCTTTAAAGAAGCGCAGGCAGTAATGTCAGACTAAATATACTCTCTTTTTCCTTTGCACTACCTACAGCCTGAAGGTACATTTTAGCAACTCTTCCCAAGGGGCTGTAAGGACCAGTAGAGCTAACATGCTGCCAGAAAAACCACTCACAGAACTATTCAGTTTCGTTAGCTAAAAGGTATTGACTTTAGAGTTGTACTCAGGTTGCTTGTGGAAAAATATAAGAAAGTGTAAGTTATACATCATTCTCACTCATTTTTCTGCAGTCTGACTAAATGTGTAGGAAGAAAGAAATAAAATATGTGAAAGCTTTAAAAGAGAAGAATATAGAAGCATAAATATTTCTTACAAAGGGGAAGAAGTCCCTTTTGTTTTAAATAAGAGATGAGGAATATATATATATATATATTTTCCTCACATTTGAGATGCCAGATAGAAAAGGCACAACAAAAAGTTTCCACACCATGCCATTGAGGCCTGTTAACCTGTTCTGTATTCTCTGTTTGTTTTGTGTCATGAGAAGAATCTCAAATATGTTTTCCTTATAGAAATTGCTACATCGGAACACCTTTGGAGAATCAAAAGAAATTTTGAAAAGTATTAAAAATAAAAATTACTGGGGAATGATTGTTGTTTCTGTTGACAACCATTCCTCCCCAGGGAAGAAAGGGAATGAGCCCTTTTTTTAAGACAATTAAAAATTCTAAGTGACAAAATATTGTAAAGCTTTTAGTAGCAAAGTTACAAAAAGAAATGCTTTACTGTACACTTTACTGAAAAACCAGCAAAGATAAATGCAATTTTCCTTTAGGAAAAATAACATACAAGATCTCTCTTTTTTTACTTTCCCTTAAAAATTTTCATAAGGGCACTATATTTTGCTGAATTTAAACAAAGGAATTTGTACAAATGGGAGATGATGCTGTTTCACAACTGTCTTTTTATACTTAGGAAAAAGAAATTGATTAGATAGTTTTTGAAATAACTTTGATAGTGTGGAGGGAATTAAGGATGAAGATGAAACATTTTTTTTATGTTGCTTGTATAATAAAAATTGAGAGAAGTTTTAAAGGCTAGCCTCTCTGTATTAATGGTGAATACAGTCTATTAACATTATTACAATTATAATATATATTGTTGTTGAAAAAAACGGAGCAAGAAGGTCCTAGATAAGCATTGTTTTGGATTAGATGCACAAACACAAACTGAGAACTGGATGGATATGACATATTATCATATAAGGAGGTAATTATTCATTTGTCTCAGTGTATCTGTCAAAATCGTCCTACAAATAAGCTAATAATCAGAGCCATGTATCTTTCCAGAAACAGAAATATAGTGTGTTAGGAAGCAGAGATCCTCACCACAATTCTCTTCATCCTCCTCCTCCTCCTTCTTCTCCTCCTCCTCCTCCTCTTCCTCTTTTCCCTCCCTCTTCTTCCTCCTTCTCCTCCTCCTCCTCTTCATATTAATGGCTATCATTTATTGAGCCCCTCTATATGTCAAGCCTGAAGCTCAGGGTAAAAATTAAAAAGTCCAGTGCTAATCAGCTCCTCTTAAATGATCTCTTTCCCTGAAATTTCAACTGATCTTGTGGTCATTGTTTCCATACAGGGTGGGAAACCTGTGGCCTTGGGGCCACATGTGTCCTTCTGGATCCTTGAGTGTGGCCTTTTATCTGAATACAAATTTTACAGAACAAATCCTGTTCATAAAGGGATTTGTTCCGTGAAGTTTGGATTCTGTCCAGGGGCCACACTTGGGGATCTGTAGGACCACATGTGGCCTTGAGGATTCAGGTTCCCCACTCCTGCCTGGGATCTTTAAAAATATGGTCTTTGTAATTTATCTTACTTTTTCTAGTTGTTCCAGGGGGAATACAATGGCCTATTTTATCCTACCCAGATGCAGAAGTTGTTATGATCCTTTATTTGTAGACTTCTACAAAGCATGTTAAGCTGACTTCATTCTCATTGAAATCAGAGACTGTGTCTTATTTGTCTTTTTTTTTGGCATATGGATGACATTTACCAAAGTATGATAAATTACTGAATAACTATATAAGCAAATAAATTACTGGTTGGCTTATTTGTATAGAATACCGATGTTGCTCCAGAATACAAGTGTTTTGAATTTTGTGTCTTTCATAAGTAGAATTTGGACAATTGACAATAATCTCATCTAGCTTTAAAATTTTCAACTATATTACTAATACCTTTGTGCAGTAGTTTATGTGCATATTAAATAAGATCATTGCATATGAAATATTTAGAAGAAATCTTGGTATATTATAGGTAATCATTATTTGATAGTCATTCTCATTTTTAAGTTACGTGCCACTCACTGAACTTCATAAAAAAGACATTAAAATCCTGTTAGAATTTTTTAGATGAGAGTCTCCTAATTCAGTAAGTCTCTAAATTATTCTGAATTTTTTTAAACCTAGGACTTAACAAAGATAATAAATGAGGTTAAAATATAATGAATAAATCTGAATTTATAAATATGATATTAATTAAATAGTTCATCTAAGCAGCTGGTTTACATGCAACAAGTCATAAATAATAATGTTAGGCAGGTAGTGAGGGATTCCGGTCTCCTAGGGATGAAAGTGGGCCCTAACCCTGTCCCAAGCAACTGCTATACCTGAGGGAGGAGGGAACACCACATAAATTTGCCACTCAGAACTTAGCACACCAACTGCAAAAGAATGCAGAGGACTCTCTAGCCCATGGACCAAGCAGCTTAGGGATGATAGAGTCCAGAAAGTGACCTGGAACAATCAGCTTTCAGAGAGCTCATGGGAGATCCACATGTGTAGTAAGACTCAGGTCATATAACTCCCAACTGTCCAGTCGAAGTGGTTCCACGGTGACATCTGAGCCACGAGGGAGGTCCTAATTCAGACACTATAAAACAAGACCCAGACCATAACCAAATCCTTTTTGCTTTCTCTCTTTTTTATGACAGTGGATGCAGTCGTCATCTGTGGCATTTGCATCTCGATCTGTAAATCTATATCTTGCTCTTGCTCTGTAATCCTATTCTTCTTTCCTCAATAAATCTCATTTTAATGCTTGCCTTGCTTTGGTGTGTCTGGTCATTCTTCCACCATGAGCACACCAAGAACCGCCTTTTCAGACCGCAACCCAACAACAATACATAGTGTGATGCTGGTTTGACCAGCCACATTTCCACATTGACCACACTACCAATTTCCAAATTGTTAGCTAGAGAAAAATCTACCCAACTGTGACTAAATAAAATGTTTTTCTGCTGGTAAAGTTTGTACCTACTTTTTCTTTTATCACCCATTGTTCTTTTTATTAATACACCGACTTGTGCGATCTTTGACAAAACAGTCATTCCCATTCAGTTCATCAGTTTTGGTGTCAATTAAGCTGAACATTCAATCTCTCTGTGGTTCTCTACTTTCCTGTTTCCAGTGCAGAGTATATATTAGCTAGACACTTCATCTCCATTGCTCTCACAAGTCACTTTTTCAATATGCCTGTAATCGCTGGAGGAAAAGTAATAGTCAGAAACTCAAGTGTAAGAGGAAGTGAGTTTGTATTTTGAGCTCCACTCTGAACTGGTGGCTTTGCACAAGTTATATATCCTCTCTTTAGCTTGATTTCTCCATTTGAAAAATGAGGATAAAAATAATACCAAGGAAATACAATGAAAACTACAATGACAGAATTATCTGTACTCCACGTTTCCCCTCCCCTCCAAAAAGACAGGTATAAAAATATCTGAACTTCATTGAGATATTGGGTAATCACTCTTGTTATTCTCTCCATGTGCATGGCATTGGTAAATTAACCTTTCTCTTATTAATCTGTCTTAATTGTGAGTTGATCTTTCAGCGAACTTTTGTGGGAAAGGGAAAGTTTCCCCCCACCCCTACAATCCAAAAGACTTGAAAGCAGGATCTCAGTCACACTCCACAATCACAAGGGAAATATTCACAACGCCATCCTGGCTTATGCTACAACACTAATGGACTTTGAGTACATTATGCTAAGTGAATAAATCAGTCACAGAAAGACAAAACTGTATGATTCCACTTATATGATGTATCTAGAGTAGTCAAATTCATAGAAACAGAAAGAAGAATGATGACTACCAGGAGCTGGGGAGAGGGAGAAATGGGGAGTTGCTTAATGGGTATAGAGTTTCCATTTTGTAAAATTAAAAAGTTCTGGATATCAGTTGCACAACAATAGGAATATACTTAACACTGCTGAACTGTATATAGTAAATGGAAAAGAAGACAAACTCTGTAAAATAATTTAAGGAGATTTATTCTGAGCCAAATTTGAGGTCCATGGACTGGAGCCATGCCCAAGAAGCCTTGAGCAAGTGGACTGTCTGTGGCTGGCTGAGTTACAGTTTGGTTTTATACATTTCGGGGAGACATGAATTACAGGTAAAGTCATAAGTCAATACATGGAAAGCATACATTGTTTTGGCCCAAAAAGGTGGGATATCTCAAAGTAGGGGCTTACAAGTCATAGGTGGATTTATGAATTTTTTAGTTGACAATTGGCTGAAAGAATTAGGCTTTCTCCAAAAGACCAGGAATCAGCAGAAAGGAACGCTTGAGTTAAGATAAGTGTCTTCTATCTTTTATGTGATGCAATACCGGAATCAGATGGGGAAGTAAACCACATCATAAAAACCTGTTTACTGTGATTTTATCATTTGTAGGCATGACTCCTCAGGTTCCTTAGAAAGGAATTTTTTGGGCAAAGAAAAAGATCACAGTTCAGTCCCCAACACTTAGAAATAGTTAAGATGACAAATTTTATGTTATTCAGCTTTTACCACAGCAAAACATAATTTTAAAAATAGTGCCCATATCAAGGGGTTAATGTTAATGTTAGATCGTGCATGTAAACTGCTTAGAACAATGCCTGAAATATCATATGCGCTTGGTAACTGTCAGCTGTCATTATTACTTAGTCAGATTTTGCAATTTGATTCTGTGTTCTCGGTTCTTGGTGTGCTCATGGACAAAAAAATGACCAGATGCTCCAAAGTAAGACAAGCATGTGGTGAAATTTATTGAGGGGGAGTAAAATAGGATTATAGAGCAAGAACAAGATATAGGTTTACAGAGCAAGATATATATACCACAGATGATGACCAGACCCCTTGTCATAGCAGAAAGAGACTTTGGTTATAGTCTGTGTCTTGTTTTATGGTGTCCAGATAGGGATTTCCCCATGGTTCAAATTTCACCATGGAACCACTTTAATTGGACAGTTGGCAGTTATGTGACCTGAGTCTTACTACACATGTAGATCTCCCAGGAGCCTCTCTGAAAGCCCATTTGGTGGGGTGAACTGCAGTGACACCCACTTTTGCTCCTAGGAGATCCAGAATCCCTTGCTATCTACCTAACAACTTAAATACTGAATTTCTGTTATGTCTATGTTGTCAATGATATGGTTTGCTAAACACTGTTGAGGCAATGCATGATGAGTTTTATACAGATTTGCTTTTATAATGGAAGAATGGTTGAAGGCTTACTCTGTCCAGGAACTATGCTCATGGTAGGCATAATCCATCGCTTGGTTCCCACCATCAGAAACTTCTGGCTCTTCCACACTTGGATTTTGCCATATAACGATTTTATTTACATTATGTATAGACTATGACAATCCACCTAAAGAAAAATATAACTCATAATGTATATTTTCTGTGTTATTTTTCCAAAATCACCCAGTTCAGAATGGAACTTAAATATATCACTTTTAAACTATTATCTGATTTTTATATCTGACAGTATGTGGATAAGAGGTATTTTCTTTGATTTGAGTCTCTGGATATACTTCTCTTATACCACCTTCTGTCTCTCCACTTAAAATTTACAGAAAAAAATAGATTAAATCAAGGTTAAGGCATTTTTCATGTTTAGCAAGATTTTTTTTAAAAAAAATGCAACTGTGAAACACAGCTGCAATTTCTATCACGATTCGTTATTTTAGAATTTGTAGTTTCGTCTTGTTTGTAAGCTTACTGAGATTGCTTTTTGCATATGATTGACAATTACTTTGCCATCCATTCCTGTGTTATGTTACCATTTCCATAAAAGTGTGTACTAGCCTGCTGTCACACTTCAGTCTGTTGCCACAAAATATATACATTGCTCTGAAACATAAATCTCCATCTTCAGTGGCATAATGGGATATAGATGAGTAATCTAAATTTTTAAGATGAAAAGCAAGTAAAAACCTATCTCATAAAATGTCATAACATACTATATACCTGAAAATAGAACTCTTATGGAACCCCCTTCATCATTGTAGCAGCTGTGATTGTAATCATTTTTAAATGATGTGCTCCACTGAAAGGAGTTGATCACATACTTTATGCAAAGTTAGAGTACCCAAATATATCTCCTTGTCTTGTTTTGTCATCAGATGAATGAAAGCTTATCTGCTGCTCTTTATAAAGTCTAAAGAAATTCTATACACCTCATCAATGTAAAACAGTTTCTACCCTTGAGGTTTAGCCCAGAATTACTCAGCTGTGATTCTCATATTTTATTTATTCCTTAAGAAGAACAATCCATAGATAGATAGATAGATAGATGAATAGATAGATAGATATAGATATAGATATATGTAGACGTCATGCCGCTTTAAAAAAAAACAGTGATTGTAAAACTTCTTCATTAATTCTGGCAATATTCTGCCGTTAATGAATTTGAATAAATGTGAGAATGTGATATTTTCCTCTGAAAATATTTCTAAAGAACTACTAGATTTTCTTTATTTCTCTATGCATAAATCACAATGAATCAAATTATTTTTATTATTTTGAGGACCCTATCATTTTGCCATTTTGAAAATGTAATGAGATCAATAAAATTTATGTGTTCATCACACATCTATTCTACAGATCTGGAGTGTATGATTTCAGCAGAAAATGTTTCTGCTGCATCCACAGAACCACAAGTTTATTCTAAAAACATTCACACATTCAATACAAGTTTCACTTTTATTAAAAGGGCACGCGACTTTGCCTAGAGAAAGTTAAACACACATACTCCTGAGTTACAGTGCTTCCTACACTCAACCTGATTTTGGCCCTAACCTCATGGCTTAATATGTCTAGCTTTAATCACATTTCACAGAATATCTGATTCTCCTATGAATTCCAAAGTGTCCTCCTCTAGTACCTAAAACTTTCCCTTTTTATTGTCCTGGGTAATCTGTTTGGCTGGACTACAGATTCAAAACTACCTTATGTTATTTTCCTTCCCTATGGTTTATATTCTGTCTAAAATTTGTTTTCTATCCACTCCCCACCTTGACTCCTCATTGGCAGAGAAATCCTGGTGGAAAATCCCATGTAAAACAATTAACACCCATAAAACTCTCCAAATTTCAGCTGTCACCTTGATTGACTGCTAAGCCTTTAGTACCTGCTTTGCATATCACTGCTGCCTGTGTATTGAAACTCTTAGCTCTGCTTTTCCTTTGTTGTGCTTTTGAATTTGAGTCAGTCATCCCAGGTTTGTCCCTAGAAGCAAGTTTCACCCTGGTCTCTGGTCATCCCTTCCCCTGGTGCAGTTAAATTGGTATGAATTTTTTTACATGCCTAGTGATTACACTTGTCTGGCAGCATCAGCCTTAGAAAAAATACATTTGGACTGACTCAAAATTAGTGGTTTAAATGTGTATTTTATGCAAAGGGACAGTGGGATTTTACTAAGTACAAATTGTGTGTGCATGTGTGTATATATAAAAAGTATTATATTGCATTATTTTTAAAAACTTACTGCAAAACATATGTTATAAAGCAATTATTAATAATAGCTAAATTCCCAATTAATAACATGGATGCTTACTGTTTTTGTTTGTATAATTATGTATTAGTAGTAAAATTATTATGCCTATTATTATTTTATCTTTAATTAATAACTTTACATCCCTTATAGAGTAAGTCTGTGCCTTTAGAAAGGCCTCAATTGCACTAGCCTAATTTAGGTACAAATTCCATTTTGTCCAGTTCAAAATTATCTTCTTTCTATCATCTTTAACCTCCACAATATAATTCCTTCTTTTGATATATTAAATATTTCATCATATTCTTGTAATGTTAGATTGCCTATTATTAAAATCATAAAATGACTATCATTTATGCAATGAACTTAGTAATACTTTAATCTTACTTAATTTTCATACCTTTAGGAGATAAGTCTTTCAAAGTTATTAGATAACATGAAGAAGCCATGAAATGAGAGAGAAATTTCTTGTCTCTATCATCAGGGCAGACTACAAGGCCAAGTTCTTTCAGCTCCCCTCTCCCATTTTTCATATTTTTCTCCTATTTTTCCTGGGCACTTTATCTCCTCTTTACCCTATTCCACATCTATTACATTTATTCACAAAGTAGTAATTGTTTCAAATCTCTTTAAGAGCATGTTTAGTCATTTACATATGAGAGTGCATGGGGGTGGAAATATATAACCAGAAGCAGGCAATACAAAAAGAAAGACTTAATCTCGTTCTTCTCAAAGTGTCACTAACCTGTACTGGAACCTTTTGCAAATAGCAATATATTTTTGTTCCTTCAATTGTACCAATACCTCTAGTATTTATAAAATGAGAAAACACATGGCTAAAATCAAGCGTGTATTACATTACACCTTTAAATATATTTATTGCCCTAATCCAATTGGGACGTACATATTGTAAAAAGTTTGCATAGACTAATGTTTGAATTATGTACACTATAAACACTGTAATTATATATATTATAAATATACTTCAGAAATATATTGTAATTATACATATTATAAATATGTATATATATGCACATAACATATAAATTACATATATAATTGGTAGATATTTGTATAAATTAGTATATGCACATACATTAAAATGTTTTTTAAATTTTTTTGCCAAACTTAAATGTGCACCACACTCAAAATAATGTCTTCCCCTCATACACACATTCATTCTTCAATAGCTGTGCACACAAACACCCATATGAAGCAAGGGCAAGTCAAAAGTATGTTTTCTCTAAGGAATAACAACTTAGTTATGTTTTAGGTAAACATTTTTTAATAATTTGCATGTTCCTCTCTATTAGAATCCACATTATTTATGCCCATTTATTGATTTTTAAGTGTATCATATCAGTTAAGATCTTCCAGCTCTAAATGAAGAAAAATGTATTTAAATTAGCTTAAAGATATATTATATTTATTGTCTCAAAACAGTAGAACATTATTCCGAGAAAAATAATAGAATCTAGAATATCTACAATTTAACATCAACAAACTAGGTATAGAAAGGAACTTCCTCATCCTTATCTAGAGCAATTTATTTAAGCCGGCAACTAGCATCATACTCAACAGTGAAATACCAAATGCTTTATACCTAAAATCAGGAACAGGCCAGAATATCTATGCTCACTACTTCTATTTAACACCATTACTAGTATGGTGAGGCAAGAAGTGAAATAAAATGCAAACTGATTGGAAAGGAAGAATTTAAATGATCTTTATTTGCAGGTGGCTTGATCGTGTATAGAAGACCCAAAAGGATCTACAAAACAATCAAACAAAAAGCCTCCTGGAACTAATAAGCAGACGAAACTAAGCAGATACAACATGATAACAGAATATAAGGCCAATGTAAAAATTAATCACATTTCTATACTAGCAATGAACAATTAGAAGATGAAATGTTAAAACATCCCCATGTATAATAATATAAAACATACTTATGAATACACTTAATGAAATATTCAAATGATCTGTTCACTGAAAACTACAAAACACTGCAAAGAAAAGATTAAAGAGAATCTAACAAAAGGTGAGATATGTTGTATTTACGGATGGGAAAATTCAATATTTTTAAGTTAGTGATATTGTTAGGCCATAGAAGTCAAATACAAGAAGAGTACATAGTTCATGATTCTACTGTTGTGAAATTATAGAAAAGGCAAAACAATAGTAATAGAAAAGTAAATGAGTGGTTGTCAGGGGCCAGACATGGAGAAGGACCAATTGTAGAAAAACAGGAAGAAAATTTTAGAGTGAGCGATTTGATCTCTCGCTCTTTTTTTTTTATTTCAGCATATTACAGGGGTACAAATGTTTAGGTTACATATATTGCCTTTGCTCTATCCAAGTCAGAAATTCAAGCATGTGCATCCCCCAAACAGTGTGTACCACACCCATTAGGTATGAATATATCCAGCTCCTCCTCCCCCCTCCCACCTGCCTGGCACCCAATGAATGTACACTTAAGTGTTGGTCAGTTAAGTCAGTTAATACCAATTTAATGGTGAGTACATGTGGTACTTGTTTTTCCATTCTTGGGATACTTCACTTAGTAGAATGGGCTCCAGCTCTAGCCAGAATAATACAAGAGGTGCTACATCACCATTGTTTCTTGTGGCTGAGTAGAACCCCATGGTATACATATATCAATTTTATTAATCCACTGATGTATTGATGGGCATTTGGATGGTTTCCACATCTTTGTAATTGTGAATTGTGCTTCTATAAATATTCCAGTGCAGATGTCTTATTTACAGAATATCTTTTGTTCCTTTGGGTAGATGCCCAGTAATGGGATTGCTGGATCAAATGGTAATTCTACTCGTAGCTCTTTGAGGTATCTCCATATTACTTTTCACAGAGGTTATACTAGTTTTTAGTCCCACCAGCAGTATATGAGTGTTCCTATCTCTCTGTAATCACGTCAACATTTATTGTTTTGGGATTTTTTGATAAAAGCCATTCTCGCTGGAGATAAGTGATATCTCATTGTGGTTTTGATTTGCATTTCCCTGATGATTAGAGATGTTGAGCATTTTTTCATATGTTTGT
Source organism: Avahi laniger (assembly GCA_963575035.1). Lineage (NCBI taxonomy): Eukaryota > Metazoa > Chordata > Mammalia > Primates > Indriidae > Avahi > Avahi laniger. Next base: position 12,489 of record CAUYSK010030808.1, read on the forward strand.
TGGCCGTTATTCTGTCTTCTTTTGAAAAGTTTCTGTTCATGTCCTTTGCCCACTTTGTAATGCAGTTGTTTGATTTTTTTCTTCCAATTTTCCTGAGTTCTATATAGATTCTAGTTATCAGCCCTTTATTGGCTGTGTAGCATG
>CAUYSK010030811.1:0-20332 GCA_963575035.1 Avahi laniger
TGAACCACATACTCAGAAATAGATCTGGGCTTAATACAAATGACATAATTCCTAGTCATCTACGGCTACTTTTATAACTTCATACAGATAATGAATTAGGCTAAAATGCACTATAATATTTGGTAGACTTCAGGACCAGTACCCTTAGCACATCACAAAATACATTTTGATATCCCAAAGAAGCAAGACTTGCAAGTAGGCATTTTAAACATAACTAATCTACAGCTACAAAGTTCTACTCTTGATAGCACTTACCTTTTGGGGAGTCTCCCAGTCTCCAAAGGATAAAAGCAAAGAGTGGAATCAGTATAACATGTACTATATGTATCACTTTTAATTGCATAGCACATTCAGTAAGAGCACAGACTATAGAGTCAGACTCCTTGGATTTGAATGCTGATTCTACAGTTTACTAAGCATGTGATCTTAGGCCAGTTGCTTAACCTCCCTGTGCCATAGGTTCCTTATCTTAAAAAATGAGGGTAAGGCTGGGTGCAGTGGCTCACGCCTGTAATCCTAGCTCTCTGGGAGGCCGAGGCAGGCGGATTGTTTGAGCTCAGGAGTTTGAGACCAGCCTCAACAAGAGCCAGACCCCATCTCTACTAAAATTAGAAAGAAATTAATTGGACAACTAAAAATATATAGAAAAAATTAGCCGGGTGTGGTGGTGCATACCTGTAGTCCCAGCTACTCGGGAGGCTGAGGCAGGAGGATCGCTTGAGCCCAGGAGTTTGAGGTTGCTGTGAGCGAGGCTGACGCCACAGCACTCTAGCTTGGGCAAAACAGTGAGACTCTGTCTCAAAAAAAAAAAAAATGACGGTAAAAATATTCATCTGTTAGGGTTGTTATGAGGACTAAGCAATTAGAATAGGGTTTTAGAACATAGTAATCTAAGCACAATAAAATGCTTATAAGATAAAATATAAATGTAGTATTTTGTTGAATTTTTATGTTTTATTTTTTACATTTCAATTTTAAAATGATTAGCTAGTCACAACACTATAAAGTAATTCATCCTTTATCCTTGACTTAAATTGTCATCCTATCTCATATTTAGGATTATCCCATTGATCTGTCTGTTCTTTTGCTGTGACTAAGAAATAGTTCTTTAGCTTTGGACTCGGACCTAGGTTTGTATCCTGGCTATGCTGTGTCACCTTGAGGAAATACTTAATCGCCCCTTAAGCCTCAGATTCCTCATCTGAAAGATAGGAATACTACCTAACTTCCAGATTTTTAGGGGATTATATGAAATAGTGCCTATTACATATCTGGCACATAAGAGATACTCAATAAATGTTAGTTTCCTTTCCTCTTTTCCTTTAACAGAAATTTTTATTGAGGAGATAGCTGGTATGACCTATAATCTATTCTTCAATTCCTATTACTTTTTAAGAAATAGATAGTTCAAACTTAATTTCTTTTTAGGGCCAGGAACTGGGACCCTGATGATAGGTAACAAAGATAAATAATACAACATCCCTGTCCCCTTCAGTGACAGTAGATTAACTCAGAAGATACAATACAGTATATCAAAGTTTCTTAACCTTGATACTATTGACATCTTGGACTGGATTCTTTATTGTAAGGGGCTGTTCCATGCATTGTAGGATGTTTAATAGCATCCCTGCCCTCTACCTACAACATACCATTGGGTCATCCTTTCCCCTATCAATTATGACAATCAAAAATGTTTCCAGATATTGCCAGGTGTCCCCTAGGGAGCAAATTCACCACTGGTTGACAGCCACTACAATGTATGAGCATAGTGCTAAGGACTATGAGGGAGGAAGTGATTCACCTTTTGGGGGAGTTAGGAAAGCCACTCACCTTTCGAGAAGTGGTGATTTTTTAAAATCATTAACTATGCCCTTTTCTATTTCTTAATCTATCTCTTATTTGAGCTTACTAAAAGATGATTCATCCATTTATTAATCATCTATATTGCAGGTATTCTGCTGGGCACTGAATAAAATGAATAAAACTGCCCTTGGAGAGCTTACATTCTAAGGGTACGGGGTGAGACAGGATTTGGTGATGACTTGGATGTGAGATGTGAGAGAAAATGAGGAGTTGGGATGATTCCAAAAATTTTGGCCTGAGAAGTGGGTAAATTGTGGTGCCATTTACTAATTAGAGGAGGAACAGTTGTATTGGTATGGGACAGAGAGAAATAAGAGTTCTGTTTGGACATGTTAAGTTTGAGGTGTCCACTATAGCCAAAGGTAGATTCCTAGCAAGCAGTTGAAATGATGCCACCTATATCAGGAAAGAGGTTGAAGTATGTGCTTACAGTCAAAGGAGCCACTATTAAGTTGATAGTCCCTTTATTCTGAGGAACCAAAATAAAGCAGAAAAGTCTTAGAAAATGTTAGAGCTGACTCATATATCCCTATAGTTCTTGCAAAATCTATTCATTATAGTTTAATTGGCACAGAACAAAGTAAAATGGAAGTTGGATAATTAAAGCCAAAGTCCCTACTTTTTTCTTAATAATTTAGGTCATGTGGGAATCATTGTTGCTGGGAATATAGCTGGAATTATGTATTTCATTCCCACATTTCTGAAACATTTTCAGCTGGGTGTTTTCTAATAAAAATGATTTAATAAAAAGGGTATATAGGCCAGACGCGGTGGCTCACGCCTGTAATCCTAGCACTCTGGGAGGCCGAGGCGGGAGGATTGTTTGAGCTCAGGAGTTTGAGACCAGCCTGAGCAAGAGCAAGACCTCATCTCTACCAAAAAAATAGAAAGACATTAGCTGGACAACTAAAAATATATAGAAAAATTAGCTGGACATGGTGGCACATGCCGGTAGTCCCAGCTACTTGGGAGGCTGAGGCAGGAGGATCACTTTAGCCCAGGAGTTTGAGGTTGCTGTGAGCTAGGCTGACGCCATGGCACTCTAGCCTGGGCAACAGAGGGAGACTCTGTCTCAAAAGAAAAAAGAAGGGGGCATGTAGGCATGTATGAAAGAGACTAGGTGATCTGATTATGGCTTATGCATGAAGCAGTTGCTGATATTGAAACTATAAAAATGAATCTGTGAATTCACTATTGTTTATTCTGAAAGATCTATATCTATACATAACGGTGTGTATATGTAAATACCTTTGCTCTTCTTTGAATCCTTCTGGTGCATCTTAGAAGATTATTTTTTGTGTAAGTGGGTTTCCGAGAATTAGGAGAAGCATCTTAATTTTAAAATAAAATAGCAGGCTGGGTGCGGTGGCTCACGCCTGTAGTCCTGGCACTCTGGGAGGCCGAGGCGGGCGGATTGTTTGAGCTCAGGAGTTCGAGACCAGCCTGAGCAAGAGTGAGACCCCGACTCTACTAAAAAAAATAGAAAGAAATTATCTGGGCAACTAAAAATATATAGAAAAATTAGCTGGGCATGGTGGCGCATGCCTGTGGTCCTGGCTACTCGGGAGGCTGAGGCAGTAGGATCGCTTGAGCCCAGGAGTTTGGGGTTGCTGTGAGCTGGGCTGACGCCACGGCACTCAATCTAGCCAGGGCAACAGGGTGAGACTCTGTCTCAAAAAAAAAAAAAATAAAATAAAGTAGCAAAAGATGGAAACTATGGAAATGATATGGGCATAGGGAAAACTTTTTAGCTAAAGTTTACAGATGATTACAGGAATATCTTTTTGTTTGAAGAAGTTAAAGGTGTTGGCTCCAGCTTTGTTGGGAGGTTGGTTATGATAACTCAACCTCTGTAACAGACGCATGTCCTTTGTGTTGGGAAGCACAGTCTTGCAGAAGTCTTGGAGGAGTATGAAACAAGGGAGGTTTATAACATATTTCAAGGAAATAAAAGCATTTCATTATTTATAACACATTGATTGTTTTGTCTTTTGAACAGATAACATGCCTGGATATTTCCAGTGGAGGAGGCCTTGGCGTATCTTCTAGTACTGATGGGAGCATGAAGATCTGGCAGGCTTCCAATGGAGAACTCAGAGTAAAGGATTTGGATACACTTTTAGGGTCTTACACATGAAGGGTGGTCTGAGAAACCTTGGCCTGGGACATGGAAGAATGGCCCATTTTAAAAATGTAGGACTATTGTATTTCATTTGATTTCTGCTCTCACATTTGTTAATCAGAGAACCATTCTCAAGCTTAGTGAATTGCCAGAACAGAGTGGGGCTGAAGCAATTGAGGAGCCAAGCCAGAGAATGTCTAAGTGGATGTGCCCTGAGCTTGAACTGTCTTCAGTGATCGGCTTCCAAGATAGAATAGCTAGACTGTTAGACTGAATGTACAGCTGAGTCTCCAGCTAATATAGAGGATTTCAAGAAGAATGAGTAAAGGGTTCCTCAAGCCTTCTCAGCTCCTTATACTTAGAACTAACACTCGGGATGGCTGTGAGAGCCATGGAATTCAATTCTGTATCTGTAGCTAAATCCCAGGAAAGGGAATCAACAGCTCTTACCTGGTTGACAAATGAACTAAGAGATCCTTTTGGACATTCTTAGTTGTTGTTAAAACCCAGCACGTGCATATAGCCTGTAGGTATTTCATATAAGTAACTAAGGATATGGGAGGTTAGAGAACATTGAGGGATGGACAAGAGAACTAGCATGGAATTTTCTTTTGTTTTTCCAGAGAGTATTGGAAGGACATGTGTTTGATGTGAATTGTTGCAGGTTTTTCCCATCAGGCCTTGTGGTTCTGAGTGGGGGAATGGATGCCCAGCTGAAGATCTGGTCAGCTGAAGATGCTAGCTGCGTGGTGACCTTCAAAGGTCACAAAGGAGGTATGAAGGGTGATTCTCTAAAAGGCTTTTGTAATGATCCCCACAGATAAAGCACCAAAAAGGTAGAAATAGGCTGAAGCAGGAGGATTGCTTAAGGCCAAGAGTTTGAGATCAGCCTGAGCAAAAGGGAGACCCCATCTCTACAAAAAAAAAATTAGCTGGGCATGGTGGTGCATGCCTGTAATCCCAGCTACTTGGGAGGCTGAGGCAGGAGGATTGCTTGAGCCTAGGAGTTGCAGTGAGCTATGATGATGCCATGGCACTCCAGCCTGGGTGACAGAGTGAGAACCCTGTCTCAAAGAAAAAGATAGAAACAGAAGTTAGTTATTCACAAACACAAATAATTCATCCAACTGGCTATTTAGATGAGCTGCTATTTCCCCAAGGACTAGAAATTCCTTTGCTTGTCAATCTTGCTATTGCTATCTAGAACTAACTGTTTTACACAGATAGTTTTCCACAATTGATAAGGGAAAAATAATTCTTCCCAGGAGATCATCTACTCATGTGCTGGGCACAAAAAGACAGAGAGATGTGCCTACATTTTCTCATTATTAGTTCTTCAGCTCAGGTGACAGTAAAAGCTGGGTGGCAAATGCCTGTATCAGCAGACATCAAAGGTAGCGCTTGATGAATCCCATGGATTTAAGTTACAGTTCGTATTTTTAAAATGAAGTAACTGTATAACGATTTATTAAATAATATCAGGGTTTTTTTTTTTTGTTTTTTGAGACAGGGTCTTGCTTTATCACCCTGGCTAAAGTGCAGTGGCATCGTCATAGCTCATTGCAACTTCAAACTTCCAGGCTCAAGCAATTTTCCTGCCTCAGACTCCTGAGTAGCTGGGACTACCGGCACACACCACCATACCTGGCTAATTTTTCTATTTTTTGTAGAGATGGGGTCTCACTCTTGCTCAGGCTGGTCTCGAACTCCTGGTCTCAAGCAGTTCTGCCTCAGCCTCCCAAAATGCTAGGATTACAGGCGTGAGTCACCATGCCCAGCCCTAATAGCAGATTATAGAGACAGAATGAGAATATCTTCCCTTTGTAACAGATTAGTTTGTGAGAAAAAAATATAATTTAGAGATATTTTATCCTTAATTGGAACATTAAAAAGGTAATAGATATGCTATTCTTATTTTACAAGTTTAAATATTTAAAAAACATAATAACATCCCCAAATAATTCCTTACTGATATCCCTCCTTTGGAACCATAACACACAGTGTCCAGGCCACTCTTTTGGGAGTTCTGTATTGCCCTCCACTTATGGTATTTTAATCCTGAGTTTTTGCCTTGCAAACCTCACCACATGGTGAGTAACTTGTGTGTAGAGATCAAGTTTTAAGTTTTAATGTTTCTTTATAACGGTTTGTCAGATTGCTTGCAGTTGATTAGCAAACACATATGTTAACCTTAGCAAATAAATGGGTCCAATGAGAGGAAATAGAAACAATATTTAGAGCCCTCCTCACATTACTGAAGAACTCATCACTTCTTGAAGAACTGACAAGTTTAAAGAGTCAGAGTGGCCTGTGCAGCTTGGGGGGTCCAGGAGCCAAAGGAGTCTAGAGGAACACTGAGGGTCTTTACCTCACATCAGGCCATCCCTCTGAATGTGTGGGGCACTGGGAAACTTTTCAGCTGAGCAAGGCATGACTCTGCATGCTGAACTTAACAAGATACGTATTCAACGTCAATGCACACTCAGCTTATAAAAACCTTTGGATCACTGCAGTTATTGAATATGCCCTCTCCACGTGAATGCTCACTAAGTCTCTGAGCATTCCTCCGTTCTCCCTAAGAATATGTTTGTGACCCTTAGCTTAGAGTGAATAGCAGAATGTTAGATTAGATTTAAGCTTTTATTCATATAGTTGTTCCATTCTTTTTTTTTTTTTTTTTTTTTGAGACAGAATATCGCTTTTTTGCCCAGGCTAGAGTGAGTACGGTGGCATCAGCCTAGCTCACAGCAGCCTCAAACTCCTGGGCTCAGGCAATCCTTCTGCCTCAGCCTCCCAAGTAGCTGGGACTACAGACGTGTGCCACCATGCCCGGCTAATTTTTTCTATATATATTTTTAGTTGTCCAGCTAATTTCTATTTTTTTTTTAGTAGAGACGAGGTCTTGCTCTTGCTCAGGCTGCTCTAAAACTCCTGAACTCAAACAATCCGCCCGCCTCGGCCTCCCAGAGTGCTAGGATTACAGGCGTGAGCCACCGCGCCCGGCCTGTTCCATTCTTTTGATCTGTGAGAAAGTCCTGGGGTCAGGTAGAGTCTTCTGCAGAGTATAACAGCCCTGGCTTGTTTCTTGAGAGGGGAGTTTTTATTAGATTGAACAGAAATGGTACATTGCAGAAGAAATGACATGAAGTCAGATCCAGATTGATGTCTGTTAGGTCTTGAAAGCTCCTTTCCAGTTCTGTAAAATTGTCCCAGGTTTGGAGTTGCCAGTTCTTCCGTAACACAGAGCAAAAATCAAGGTTAATCTGTGATAGTTTAGAAGCATATATAGATACAGATTTAGATTGATAGGGAGATAAATAGATAGTCACTATCTCCAACCAAGTGACTTCCAAGTTGCTTTGTGGGACCTCTTTTTTATAATCTCTTGAGTTATGAGATAATGAGCATTTTAGTAGCCAAAGCCATAAACCATATAAAAAACCAGAATTATTACCTACCTACATTTATCTTTAGTGGTTTCACAAGTGGTGACTAAATAAGAGAAGCAGAAGATAGTATTAAAAGCAAACATGGTCTCTTATTACCTAGAGTAAGTCTCTAGCAAGCAAAATATGAAAGAAAACACAAGGAAGACTGGACTGAACACACCTGGTGCTTATTTCAGAGAACCGTTAGGAAACTAATAAAGTATCTCTGCGTATAGATCTGTTGTGAGGGATAACCTTTCGTTAGTTTAATTCAATCCCTGGCTTGCCTCTGCTTCTAGTACATGAAAGCATAATAGAAAGGGAGGCAGTATAGTAGAGTGGTTAAGCATGGGATTTGGACGCAGACAAATCGTGGTTTAAATCTTAACTTTGCTGCTTAACAAAGTGTGCCCTTGGAAAATCACTTAATTTTTCTGAGCCTTAATTTTCTTGTGTGTAAAATGGGGATAGTAGTATTGAATTAGACGGTACATATGAAGGATTTAGCATAATTCCTAGTATATAGTAAGTGTACAATAAATATTATTATTTTTCATATAAAATATAAAACTAAGCTTTAATCCCTGCTGGGAAGTGTGAGCCTTGTGATGTTTTAATGTACTTGTCAAATGTGAAAAGCAGAAATTATTATTTCTAATGGAATACATATTTTCCAATAGAAACAGATGTGATCCTAGTTGATTCATAATTGGTTCCCCAATACTATATATTTTAAAAAATATATATAGATAATTAAAGGATTATTGTAGTCTTAATTAGCAATCAGAGGTAAGATTTCTGTGTGTATCCTGAATTTTTTTGAATGGAATGATAAACTAAAAGTAGTTTTGTGTTTGCAATATATGATTTTAAGACATTGACTGACATACCAGAAAAAAAATTTTTTTCCCTGGGGCCACGGTGTTTTATTATGAAAATAGAATAAAAACTTCAAAAATGAAACAATCCTTTCTAATTTAATGAAAAATTTGTTATTTTGGGCCGGGCGCGGTGGCTCATGCCTATAATCCTAGCACTCTGGGAGGCCGAGGCGGGCGGATCATTTGAGCTCAGGAGTTCGAGACCAGCCTGAGCAAGAGTGAGACCCCGCCTCTACTAAAATTAGAAAGAAATTAATCGTCCATCTAAAAATATATAGAAAAAATTAGCTGGCCATGGTGACGCATGCCTGTAGTCCCAGCTACTCGGGAGGCTGAGGCAGAAGGATCGCTTGAGCCCAGGAGTTTGAGGTTACTGTGAGCTAGGCTGACGCCACAACACTCACTCTAGCCCAGGCAAAAGAGTGAGACTCTGTCTCAAAAAAAAAAAAAAATTTTTTTTATTTTGTATTTTTTTCTGTGCATGAGTTATATGCAACTTGAAAAATAGTTCATAAGGGTAAAGGTAAAGAGACTTGTGATTTCCATATGCTTCACAAAGCCCTGGGCTCAAAACTAGTGTGAGTTAAATACAACTCACATGGCAGTTAATGTGCTAACATACAGCTTTGAAAGTTTAAAGTTAAATTGCCCAGTCCACTTATTAATAATTAAGGTTGTTAAGTTTGGAGATATGCATTTATAATCCTATTTTTTTAATAATAAGCACTACATCTTTCATAATCTACGAAACATTGAGACCAAATTAAACCCCATTTCAGTTGACTAGTTGGTTCAGGTTTTTTGCTTATCAGAGTAGTAGAAATGCTTACATTTGTAGAATAATTTTTAAGAAACCAGGTTGCAGTTTCAGCACTTGGGCCATTATTTTCAAACTCTTAGGTACTTTCTTAAAAATAGGCTGTGCTGCCTCCAAGTAATGAGAGGTGCTTCAAGCTTCATTTTTTCAGAGATCTGAGTCACAGCCATTAATTTTCCTGTGTACGCATGTATGTATATTGCTCCCTAGCAACATTAAAATAACTTAATATGATAGTGAAACTAGATAATTTTAATAAACTTGTGAAAAATATATACCTGGAAATGCAAAATTTGCTCTATTTCTTACAAGTACTTGTTTCAGTCATAGTTTCATCTATTATTATTCTTATTTCCAAGACTTTGGCTGGGATGCTTATGTGTAATTCAGCTGAATCTTTTCTTGAAGGTAAATGCTTTTGTGTGTTTGTTCATATGCTGAAGACTTGTATCTATTTGGTTTGTTATCTAAAGCCTTTTGCAGTTTCTGGTAGGTCGTAGCTATGGCTGCTTCTCTACAAATCTTGAGATTGCTACTTTCATAGTTTCTTTCTTTCTTTTTTCTTCTCCCTGAGACAGGGTCTGCCTCTGTCACCCAGGCTGGAGTGCAGTGGCACAATCATAGCCCACTGCAGCCTTGAAATCCTGGGCTCAAATGATCTTCCTGCCTCAGCCTCCTGAGTAGCTAGGACTACAGGCCACCATGCCTGACTAATTTAAAAAAATTTTTTTAGGGATGGGGTCTCAGTATGTTGCCCAGGCTGTCCTTGAACGCCTGGTCTCAAGTTATCCTCCTGCCTTGGCCTCCCAAAGTGCTGGAATTGAGCCATGGCACCTGGCCCCATAACTTCTTTCTGAAGTAATTCTTCATAGGTTCCCACTCCTATAGGGCTCCTCCTTCCTTTAATTCTTGTCATTTGCATGTGAAGAGACCCATACTAGATGCCATTATATTGTGAGTGACATTTTATTAGTGACATTTCATTTTCCAGTCTGCTTTTATAGAAAAGGAAAACTTTCTAGATAGCAGCTCTTTGCTAAGTGTCACTTGAAATTTCTACAGTTAATACTGTTCTAGTCACAGGTCCCTAGCGATAGCTGTGGCTTTTCTGCATTGGATACATACTTTTCAGAACTGATTTTTTCAAAAGCTTGTATTACTTCATGGAACTCGATAACATTTTTAAGTAGCAGTTGGAACTTTCCAATAAAGATATAAAGAGATCTTTGATTGCTTAATAAGAGCTGAAGGCCCTTCCTTATAGTGATTCCTTAAGATTCTTAAAAGCTGTAAGATCCTTTTCTAGCCATATTTTTGCTAAATATGTTATAGAGTTAGAGTAGAAAGGTGGATTATCCAAACTCAAATACTTTATTGACCAATTATAGAACTGTGTTGTAAATAAGAAATATACCTCAGGCGCAGTGGCTCATGCCTGTAATCCTAGCACTCCGGGAGGCTGAGATGGGAGGATTGCTTGAGCTCAGGTGTTTGAGACCAGCCTGAGCAAGAATAAGACCTTGTCTCTACTAAAAATAGAAAAATTAGCTGGACATGGTGGCACATGCCTGTAGTCCCAGCTACTTGGGAGGCTGAGGCAGGAGGATCACTTGAGCCCAGGAGTTGGAGGCTGCACTGAGCTACAATGATGCCACTATACTCTACCCAGAGTGACAGAGTGAGACTCTGTCTCAAACAAAAACAAACAGTATATTAAAAAAAATTTTTTTTTCAAATTTAAGAAAAAAAAATATAAAATTGCAACAAAACATGTGGGCTCCATAGATCTGTTTCTGAGGGAAAGACTGTTTTAAAAAAGTCTTGTCTCTAGTGCCTTTATCCAGTGGATCTATAATTGTGAGAATTACATTTATTACATTTTATTTATCCAACAACTATTGTCAGTTATATAAATTGGATTTGGTTTTTATTTTATTTTACTTTTTTTTTTTTTTTTTTTGAGACAGAGTCTTGCTCGGTTGCCTGGGCTAGAGTGCCGTGGCATCAGCCTAGCTCACAGCAACCTCAAACTCCTGGGCTCAAGCAATCCTACTGCCTCAGCCTCCCAAGTAGCTGGGACTACAGACATGTGCCACCATGCCTGGCTAATTTTTTTCTATATATTTTTAGTTGTCTAATTAATTTCTTTTTATTCTTAGTAGAGACAGGGTCTCACTCTTGCTCAGGCTGGTTTCAAACTCCTGAGCTCAAACAATCTGCCCACCTCGGCCTCCCAGAGAGCTAGAATTACAGGCGTGAACCACCATGCCCGGCCCTAATTTTTTTTATATGTATATACTTTTAGTTGTCCAGATCATTTCTTTCTATTTTTTTAGTAGAGACAGGGTCTCGCTCTTGCTCAGGTTGGTCTCGAACTCCTGACCTTGAGCAATCCTCCCGCCTCGGCCTCCCGGAGTGCTAGGATTACAGGCGTGAGCCACCACACCCGGCCATTTTACTTATTTTTTTGAGACAGGGTCTTGCTCTGTCACCCAGGCTGGAGTGTGGTAGCATGATCATAGCTCACTGTAGCCTCAAACTCCTGGGCTCAAATGATCCTCCCATCTCAGCTTCCTGAGTAGCTGGGACTAAGGCATGCACCACCATGCCTGGCTAATTTCTCTTATTTTTTCTAGAGATGGGATCTCAGTATGTTGCCCAGGCTGGTCACAAACTTCTGGGCTCAAGCAGTCCTCCTGCCCTGGTTTCCCAAAGTGCTGGGATTACAGGCGTGAGCCACTATGCCTGGTCTGTTTTTATTTTAAATTGGAGCTATTTGGAAAGCTAACGATGTAATGATTAGGTCCCATCTGAGTTGCTTTTTATTATTTTTTTCTGTACTTCAGTGAATGCAAACTGAGTTGCTTCTAATCACATTTTCCCAAACAGACCCTGAATCGGCTACTTTTTAGTTATGACATTTTCATAAACTCATGCTTTTCTGAACAAAGGCTTTCAAAATGAAATTTCCAGTAAGAATAGAGAGGCATGTGGTTAATTGCATTGGATTGTCACCTGTATGTTGAGTTGCTGTGGAGTTTTTGTCAAAGTTTATAGATCTAAAGTCATTTCATCTTAGAAGAAATCAGAGTATGCTAAAGATCACTAATTAGCTAAGTGACCTTTGAACAGATACTCTCTATTTATTGGGTACCTATTATAGGCTCTGTTAAATGGGTTTTAATAAAATCAATAGTAGCCCTGCCTGGATCACAATAGGATTGTACTACCTTCTACTTTGTACAACCCTGTGTTATTGCTCATATGTGTGAGTTCAGTAGTAAGTATGCCACCATTATTGTAAGTCTTTATGTCTGTGGTTATCTCTGTCTTTTTATGCTATGTGTTCCTGAGGCTAGAGACCATAGTGAATATTCAGGTGATGGCTAATAAAGGGCTTCAAAATTATAAAATCCATGGACATTTTGGATATTATGTTGTAACACTCTGGATCTTAATTCTATCATCTCTTTTAGCAGGCAGTCCCCTGTTGAGGTATGGGTAGAGGCTGGGTAGATGTGAGTGTTCAGCCTCCTGATGGGCTCCTCTGATACTACCCTGACAAAAGTAGAGCGCTGACTCACACTGCCTCATTGCACACAGGTGACGTGGAAGTTTAGCTTCCCCTTTGGTCGTGTTCACACCTTCTTGGCGAAAGGACATGGACTTTAACCACCTCATTGCCTCCTAGTGGAGTTATAAACTCAGTTCCCTCCTGACTCACACCAGGAGAGAGGTTGGGGGAAGTGGAGTGCTACCTCCTACCATCTCGTCCTGCCTCTTTCTGCCTGTTGCTGCCAAGTGGGGGTGGAGGTTCAACTCACCTCTGGACCCTGCTGACAGTATTAGCCTGGTCAATCCCACTGAGTAGGGGAATTGGAGTGCTGCTGCCTGCTTTCATGGGGGTAGAAGACCACTTCCTGTTCAGCTCTCCTGAAACCACAGGGCAGGGGGAGTAGCAGTCTTCTGCTGGTGTCTGCTATAGTAGGGTGGGTGTTGCCAAGATTTGTATTCTGTGAGTCCACTTCTTTCCCAGTCTTTTGGCTATGGGCAACAGACTTTTCTGGTAGTTTTTTGTTTGTTTTTGGTTTTTTTTTTAAATCTGTGCTTATTGGCAGTTCCATGTTGGAGGTTTCTGCAGTGTCCTGTCCAAGATATATGGGAGGCAATAAGGAAATCCAAGGAACTCATTGCCATGTTCTTTGAGTCCTGAGGTCCCTAGATAGTCCACTACCTTCTTCCCTTTGCTTGCTATGTCCGTGTTTTTTCAGTTACAAAGGGAAGGACCTGGGAGCAAAGGGGCTACTCCATCTTGGCCGGAGCCAAAAGTCACATCCTTTTTTCAGAATGGGAGGCTAACCTTTTTGTTTTTGTTTTGTTTTGATTTGGTTTGGTTTGGTTTTTTTTGAGACAGAGTCTCACTCTTTTGCCCGGGCTAGAGTGAGTGCTGTGGCGTCAGCCTAGCTCACAGCAACCTCAAACTCCTGGGCTCAAGAAATCCTTCTGCCTCAGCCTCCGAAGTAGCTGGGACAACAAGCATGCGCCACCATGCCCGGCTAATTTTTTCTATGTATTTTTAGTTGTCCGATTAATTTCTTTCTATTTTTAGTAGAGATGAGGTCTCGCTCTTGCTCACGCTGGTGAGGCTAACCTTTTTAATTAGTTCTCAGTGGAACCAGCAGGGTCTTTGAGGGCAGTGATTTTCAAACTGAACTTTCTAAGATGTTTACTTAATTTTTATTTAAAAAATAAAGAACAGGGGGTTTGAAGGCAAAATAAAAACTAGAAAACCACTGCTCTGGAGCACTCCACTAAAAATTAAATTCAGAGCTTGTTTTTCCATGTCTGTCTGTCACAGCTACTCTTTGAACCATTGGGAAGTAGGGACTTTCGATTTATTTCCATTTTTCTAGCACTTGAATGTTCCCCAACATGTAGTACGTGTTCAGAATGTTTGTGAAGGGATGGAATCACTTGTGCAGCTCCATCTTCTCTGCCCTTGTAGTCCCTTTACTACGTCCTTCGTCTCAGGGACTTTTTTTCTCTTACCAGGTATCCTAGATACAGCCATTGTTGATCGGGGGAGGAATGTGGTGTCTGGTTCTCGAGATGGGACAGTGCGACTTTGGGATTGTGGGCGCTCAGCCTGCCTGGGAGTCATTGCAGACTGTGGTTCTTCCATCAATGGAGTGGCGGTGGGTGCTGCTGACAACTCCATAAACCTCGGCTCCCCTGAGCAGACACCCAGTAAGTCAGTAATGATATGTGTCCAGCGTGTTTTGTTTTCTTAAGCCCCTTTCCGTGTTTGCCTTAGTTTCTCCTTTTCTTCCTCATCCTTTCCTGCACTATAACTGGTATTTCTATTTTCACCATACCGTTAATATTTATTCTGTACCTACTGCATTTCTGTTGCTTTGGGATCTGCAAAGGGGATGTGTGTCATAGTCACTGCATTGAAGCAAGCACAATCTGATTTAGCAGATGAGACAAATGCCTATAAAACATTTAGAGAACAAAAACATTTTGGCTAAAACAAATTAGTGATTCTTTTATTTATTTATTTTATTTTTGCAGACGTAGGGTCTTGCTATGTTGCCCAGGCTGGCCTTGAACTCCGGGACTCAAGCAGTCCTGTCTCAGCCTTCCAAGTAGCTAGGACCATAGGCACTGTGCCTGGCAAATTATTGATTCTTAATACAGATGTAATAGGTTTTCAGAGGAAAGGAATGTTTCTGGGAAAGGCATAACAAAAGAAGTTGGCTTAAACTTTTGAAGAATGAGTTCAAGTTGAACAGACAAGAATGGTAAAGATAAGAGAATGGGAGCTAGGGCAGGATGTAGGTGTAGGGGCAGTTTATATTACAGCTTGGATGTGAAACTTAGTGTTATAAAAAGATATGCTTGGCTGGGCGGGAAGGTTGCACGGTACTAGTGGGAAAGAGGTTGAAGAGCTCTGTTGAGACAGAATAGTGAAGGTCCTAATAAGGCAACTTTCTCATTTTCCCATGATAATAATTAATAATTGCTTCTCTGTTCCATAGGACTGTTTTTTCTACCATTGTCTTAGCCCCTCACATTTAACAAAAATAGACTTTAATTTTTAGAGCAGTTTTAGGTTCACAGCAAAATTTAGCAGAAAGTACAGAGAGTTTTCATATACTCTCCATCCCTGACAAATGTAGCCTCCCCCACTATCAACATTCCCCACCAGAGTGGTATGTTTGTTATAATTGATGAACCTACACTGGCACATCATTATCACACAAAGTGCATGATTTACATTAGGGTTCACTCTTGGTGTTTTACATTCTATAGGTTATGACAAATGTATAATGACGTGAATCTACCATTATAGTATACAAAATAGTTTCATTGCACTAAAAATCCTCTGTGCTCTGCCGTTTCATCCCTCCCTCTCTCTAACCTCTGGTAACAGCTGATCTTTTTACTGTTTCTATAGTTTTACCTTTTCCAGGATGTTGGAGTTGGAATCAAACAGTATGTAGTCTTTTCAGATTGACTTCTTTTACTTAGTAATATGCATTTAAGGTTCCTCTGTCTCTTTTCATGGCTTGATAGCTCATTTCTTTTTAGTGCTGAATAATATCCCATTGTCTGGATGTACCACAGTTTAACCATTCACCTACTGAAGGACATCTTGGTTGTTTCCAGGTTTTGGCAATTATGAATAAAGCTATTATGAACATCTATGTGCAGGTTTTTGTATGGGCCTAAATTTTCAACTCCTTTGGGTTAATTTTCCCCTGACTTTTCACACACTGTAGGTGCTCACACACACACCTGCCACCCCCATCTTAAACTTCCCATATAGATGCGCTGTGGTCCAAGAACTGCTAAAACTTGCTGACCACCAGATGCTCCCTGGTCCCTCTTTGGAAATTAATGGATTAATAGGGAGAATCTATTTCTTAAAGAAAATACATGTGCAATTAGTGGTAAATGAGATCATTTTAGGCACTATCCATTTTTTTTTTTTTTTTTTGAGCCAGAATCTTGTTCTGTTACCCATGCTCAAGTACTATGGTGTCAGCCTAGCTCACAGCAACCTCAAACTCCTGGGCTCAAGCAATCCTTCTGCCTCAGCCTCCCAAGTAGCTGGGACTACAGGCATGTGCCACCATACCCGGCTAATTTTTTCTATATATTTTTAATTGTCTGGCCAATTTCTTTCTATTCTTTCTATTTTTAGTAGAGACAGGGTCTCGCTCTTGCTCAGGGTGGTCTTGAACTTCTGAGCTCAAGCTATCCTCCTGCCTCGGCCTCCCAGAGTGCTAGGATTATAGGCGTGAGCCACCGTGCTCCGCCAGCACTATACATTTTTAATAGTTATTATATATATTAACCTAATACATATACTGTACTTTAAACCTAAAATTTCACAGATGTTACTTAAAACAAGGTTAAGTTTTTAAAAAATTAGTTGATAATGAAAGTAATTTAAGTGAAAATATTCTTTTCTCTACTTTTTCATTTCCCATTTACTCTTCAACCCATTCTAGGATGGTTTATGCCCAGCTATTTGACTGAAATGACTCTTTTTTTTTTTTGAGACAGAGTCTCTCACTCTTTCTCCCGGGCTAGAATGCCATGACGTCAGCCTAGCTCACAGCAACCTCAAACTCCTGGGCTCAAGCAATCCTTCTGCCTCAGCCTCCCGGGTATCTGGGACTACAGGGATGTGCCACCATGCCCGGCTAATTTTTTCTATATATTTTTTAGTTGTCCAGTTAATTTCTTTGTATTTTTTTAGTAAAGACGGGATCTCGCTCTTGCTCAGGCTGGTTTCGAACTCCTGAGCTCAAACAATCCGCCCGTCTCGGCCTCCCAGAGTGCTAGGATTATAGGCGTGAGCCACCATGTCTGGCCTGAAATGACTCTTGTCAGGATCACCAGTGACCTTCATATTGCCTAATCCAGTCTTTTCTGTGCTTGTCTTTCTGAATTCAATAGTATCCCTCAAAACACTTTTCTTTCTTGACTTCTATGATATCCCATTACACTGGTTTTCTTCCTATCCCATTGGCTACTGCTTCTTTGTCTCCTTTCATAAATCTCCTCTCTTCTACTTTAAATATTAGAGGACCTCAATATTAAATCCTGGGCCCTCAGCTCTAACTATAGTTTGTCCCTAGTTTGTCTCATCAGTTCCATAGCTTTAAATGTTGTATTTAAGCTGATGATTTCCAAAAGTACATCTAAAACATAGACTCTCACTTGAGTGCCAGACTCTATTTAGATGTCTAATAGTTTGAACTTACCTTGTCTAATGAGGAGTGTTTGATTTCCCCACCCCATCTGGTTTTCCGCATCGCAGAAAAAGGCACCACCATCTACACATTTGCTCAAGCTAAAGCCTAAGATTCATTCATGGTCTACCTCCCTTTTCCTCATGTCCCTCATCAACAAAGTGTGTCATCTCTACCTTCAGAGTGTTTCTAACTTTTCTTCTCCCTCTCCCTCCCACTCTCTCCTTCCTTCCCTTCTGCCAACAACTTGTCATCATTTATTGACTATACTACTGCCTGGACTGTTCTCCTGTAAACCATTCTTTCCAGAGCAACCATTTTGGTCTTTATAAAATAACATAAGTCATGTTACTCTCCTGCTTAAAACCCTTCAGTGACCTCCCTTTATCCATATGTTAAAATCCTAACCCCTTAGAATGGTGTACGCTTACAATGGCCCTTACGCTTTCTGACCCCTGCATTCCTCTCCAGCCTCATATCAGACCACCCTCTGGCCCATGGCATTTCAGCCACAGGCTTCTGTTTGTTCTTCCAGCATAGCAGACTCTCCCAGTGTCTGGACTTTGCCTTCTTCTTCCCTTAGTCTGGAATATACTTCCTGCAACTCTTCACGTGACTGATTTCTGTTCACCCTTCAGGTCTCCATTGAAAAGTGACTTCCACAGAGCCTTGTTAAAGTAGAAGTTTAAATTTAAAGCTACCTTCCCCCACCCAGTCTCCCACCATCTACACTTTTGATCATATTTTCCTGTTTTATTTCCTTTTAGAACTCATCACTCTCCGAAAGTGTATCCTACTTGTTTATGTACCTGTGGTCTCTTTCCACTAGAATCCTTGAGAGCGAGGACCTTATCTGTTTGTTATCACTGTTTCCTTAGCACTTAGAACACTGCCTGCTACACAGAAGACCCTTAATAAATATTTGTTGAGTGAATGAATGAATTTCATCCCCTCCATGCTGCAAGGTATTTGAGGTCAGAGACTATCTTTTTCAACACTGTACCCCTGCTCCTAGTGTGGTGTCTTACCACATTACCAACAACTTAGTATTTTTGACTATTATATTATTATATTTTATTTGTAGTAAAAGTCACCCTTTTTAATTGCATAGTTCTATGAGTTTTGACAAATGTGTACAGTTGTATAAATAATACCACAGTGAGATACAGAACATAATAAATGTTTTCTTTTCAATTAACAAGTGAATCACTTGTTAGTCAGGAAACAACCGTAAGTATCTGCTTCGTGGGCGCTGCCAGCTGTTACTAACATAGCTCATCTGTCATGCAGGTGAACGGGAGGTTGGAACAGAGGCGAAAATGCTGCTGTTGGCCCGGGAAGATAAGAAGCTTCAGTGCTTGGGACTACAGAGCAGGCAGCCGGCAAGTGGTTCCTATACGACCTTTTAACTCTGCGGGAACCTGAGTCACTCTGATTCGTGGAAAGCTGTTTGGAAGCATTTGTCCTAACTCCCTGTGCTCACTTTTGAGCAGGCTGCGTGGGTGAGAGGCAGTACGGTGTGGTGATTAAGAGTGTGGCATTTGAAATAAGGACAACATGTAAATCTCAGCTCTTCCACTTAATGACTAGAACATTGGACAAGTTACTTAACCTGTCTGAGCCTCAGTTTCCTTATCACTAAACTGGGCATAATAGGACTTACCTTGTAAGTTATGTGACAAGGATTAAATGCCCTACTGCTATGTGATCTTTGTTAAGTCACTTTTCCTCTCTTGGCTTCAGTGTGCTATATGTAAAATGATGAGGCGGTATAGATTTTCTTTATGGGTTCTCTTACTTCTAAGGTAATGTGAAAAAAATCTGAGTAAAGGTCTCATGCATTCAGGGCCTTTGATCAGTTAATGACCAAAACCATTAGTTGAATTTTCTTCCTTCATCCTCTGAAGTTTTGTTGGGTAGACAGTGCCCTTAACTAAATTCTGTCTTCCCTGAGATAAGATTTTTTAAATTTCTTTCTAGCTCCTGTCATCATGATCCAGACAAATTTAATGATTTGGTTTGGCCACAGAGTTTGTTATTTTCATTCCATCTTGTTATTGTATTGTGCTGGTGTTATTTCCACTTTCAGAGTTTGTTTAGGAACATCACCGTTTTTGCTAATATTGCCTTTGCCCCTGCATTGCTGTGCTGGTTTTTACTTCCAAAGGGAAATAAGGAAGTTTTGTTTGTTTTGTTTTTTCTTTTTAGAACTTTGAGGGAGAAACGATCATCAGTTTGAGCTAAGAGTAAGGAATAAATGAAAATCTAAGCTGGGTGCAGTGGCTCACGTTTGTAATCCCAGCGACTGGGGAGGCTGAGGTGGGAGGATCACTTAAGGCCATGAGTTCAAGACCAGCCTGGGCAACATAGGGAGACTCCATCTTGAAAAAGAAAAAGAAAATCTAATAATTTCTTTTTTCAGATGCATGGGGAGAATTATGATTCTTTACATTTAAGCTTGTTTCTTTTCCTACGAAGTACCACCCTTCAAAAGGTTGCTGGAAGTAACATGAAACAAAACTTAAATGTAGGAATTATAAGCGTTTCTCAAATTGAGGGTTATAATGAAAAAAGGGAAAAGAAAGGTTTTTGGTGGTGAGGATCCTATGAGACAGTGTGTTGAGGGGTAATAGTTGGAAAACAGCTACCTCAGAGTCTGGTATTACATAACCTGCTCAAGTCCTCAGACAACCTCAGGCTCCTACAATCCCAGGAGTGCTTCCTTTTCAGTTATTGGCGAGTGCCTAGTTTACTGTTTGAGAATGATGAGAGGAGGAAGAAAGAAAATGTCTCTAAAAGTAGTGAAATTTTCCCTTTTTTTTTTTTTTTTTTGAGACAGAGTCTCACTCTCTTGCCTGGAGCGAGTGCCGTGGCGTCAGCCTAGCTCACAGCAACCTCAAACTCCTGGACTCAAGCGATCCTACTGTCTCAGCCTCCCAAGTAGCTGGGACTAC
>CAUYSK010030812.1:0-23962 GCA_963575035.1 Avahi laniger
CTCAAGTGATCCTCCTGCCTCAGCCTCCCAAGTAGCTGGGACTAGAAGTGCATACCACCAAACCGAGCTAATTTTTAAAAATTTTCTAGAGACAGGGTCTTGCTATGTTGTCCAGGCTAGTCTCAAGCTCCTGGCCTCAAATAATCTTCCTGCTTCAGCCTACTGAGTTGCTGGGATTACAGGTGTGAGCCACCACACCCAGTTATGAATCTATTTTCTTTATATAAGGAAATTTTCTTCTCTTTTGGCATTAAAATAAAAAATTGTCTGATCTCAATAATCTGATGACTCCTCACCACTCTTTGTCTGGTGAACTCCTATACAGTCTTTAACATCAGGTCTGTGACATCCTCTCTGATTATCTATCCCCTGCCCTAAGAATGAATTAGTCACTTCATCTGTGATCCCATACTACATGTATATGCCTTGGTTTTAGCATTTATTATACTATAATCCTATAATAATAATTAGCAATTATAATTATTAGTGCTGATAGTATTAACTTACATGTGAGGCCCTCCAGAATAGAATCTGCCTTATTTATCTCTGTAGCCTCTAAGCCTAGTGCAATGCCTGACACACATGAGATACTTAAATAGATATTTGGTAAGTGAATAAATGAATGAATCATTAAATAAATGAATTATTGAATCAATAAACAAAGGATAAAATTGTTAGTACAAGGTTTCTAGGCATGTGAAACAGTTTCTTAAATATCCAAAGGACTGCCATGCTAGTGACTGCTTCCTCAGACTTGCAAAGAGCAATTTCCTAGACCACCCACTGTACAGATTTATTATATTCTGTTATCAGTAGGAAATGTGAATTAATTGTTTTTCCAGTAGTAGGGATGGCTTTGTAAGCAGTAAATGGTAAGTTCAGCTGCTTAGACTATAGTTTACAAGGAGGTCAAGTTCATGGGCTTGGTTTTCATGTAGGCCATTTCACTAAATTTTGTCATCTGCCCATAGACTTGTCAGGTAACTTGTCAGTGTGAGCCAGTTGTTACAAGACGCTGTCACATATGAGCCTACAGAAATTGGTGAAGGCTGTGGATAAAATTGTCTGTCCTATTGACAGTCTGTCAGGAGTTTCATCTTGGGACAGAGACACCAAGCCTGCACATTAGGTCTCCTGGCTGCCTGAGAGTACCAAGTATAAAGCAAAATGCCTGGGATGACTGTGGGGCCGAGCGTCCTTTGGAGCTACTCTCAGCACAGGGGACTGCTGTGCTCAACTGCTTACGCTGCTCTGAAGTGAAGCGCTCCGTCACCACAGACATGGTGCAGCTTCTGCTACTATGCAGTTTCTTTTGAACAAACCCATCAATGGCCTCTCTCATCTACCTGACCTGCCTTTGAATGATAGTCTGTCTCCTGGCTACTTCAAGATGCTAGAAATGTTGCTGTGCTAGAATCTGTCACACATACGAAGCATAATATCCCAAAGTTGAACTTGGCTGACACAGGTAGATAAGTCAAATGTTTGGAGCAGCCTTAAATGTTCACGTTCCAGGGGACTTGTCTATCGTCAGCAGGACACCACATACTTACCCCTCACTGAGAGGAAAATGAACCCAGTACCAACTGCAACTGGCAAGGGATACAAAACAAACAGATTCTGAAAATTGCTTTCTTAAAGTAAAAAGCATCGTGACGCCAGTAGCAAACTATTCCCGACTATGTGTAGACTAACCAGCAGCAACATGAATAAATAAAGTGCCGTGGAATCTTGCCAGCTTATAACACAGCCATCTCCCTCACAGAGCTTAAGGTCAGTGAAGCTTCGTCAGACCTCAACATCTAGGAAATTAGAAATATGTGAACTCTTGGAGGACAGAAAGAAACACTGATCCAGTTCCCTGTGGTGTAAACGTAAAAGATCCGAGCAGAGGAACCCAGTAGAATGTGGAGGTCACGCAGGTGCGTGAGAGTGAAGCTCACTCAGAACCACAGTCCAGAACAGCTAAAGGTTTGTTTCAAATCATGTCTTCTGTACTCGACAGAGCGAATAACTGGAACCTGTAAACATCAGGGCTCTAACCCAAGAGAGAATAGAGTACCCTGTAACAGTATATGCTAATTAAACTCAACTTGCTCAGATTTAGTTCCAGTGTTACAACTCATATTGTGCCTTGTTATTGATTTGTGGCCAGAGTTAAGCAAAGCTCTCTTTACAGCTGGCACATTTTGAAGCGCCACCCACAAACAGCGAAAACATGCAAATGCGATGTCTTCTAAAGTGCTGTGGTTCCACAGTGGAATTCTCTATGGCCATGAAAGATGACAACTATGTGGACTTTGTTGATCTATGCAAACGTGTATACACAATAATGTTAAGTGAAACAGTGTTTCCACATTGATTACAGCCCTGCGGGAACCCGCACATCCGCCAAGATCATAAGTGAACATGGAGTGACATGAATAGAATTGAATGTGCATTCAGTTCTGAGTCTTTTTTTTGTTTTTCAGTAAAGCTCACCATAAGAATAAACGAAAGGAATAAAAAACATTGCTGGTGCGCACCACCGAAGGATGGACATATTTGAAACTTGGACTTGGGGGGAGGGGGTGCAAGGGCAACATATGTAACCTAAACATCTGTACCCCCATAATATGCTGAAATAAAAAAAACCAAAAAAAAAAAAAAAACCATTGCCGGGGTTCCAAACCTGTGCAGTAGTGAAGCACAGGTTGAAATCCAAGTCCATCAACTCCAGAAAGGGAGCAAGCGGTGGAAGGATGACACAGCGACACAACAAACAGAAGGACCTGACTAGAAACACGGTACTGAGGCAGTGATTGGCTATAGCCCAAGGTTAATGCTACTGTAGGTTAGCTGGCTGCTGTGAGCAGTATGCATTCTGTTTGAACAGTACTCCCTTCTGCAGCACTGAGGGAAACTATTTACTTTTTTATGCTTGCGCTTCAAATCATAGATGTAGTTATTAGTTTTTCAAATGGTCCTGAGGAGAATTGAGATTGTTAGAGAAGTTGTAGGGGTAAGGGGGAACTTCCCCTCCCTGCCCCCAAAGTTCATGGAAAGAATCACAGGGTGATTACTCGCTATCCCAGTGGGGTCCAGATATTTTTATACACGCCTTTTATAGGGGAGGAGGAGCTGAGGAATATAGGTAATTCTATTTAGGGGCAATAAATGGTTGCTAGGGAGGATGAAAGGATGGGGAAACGGGTTGACTTGTAAATGATTCTCTTTGCAAATTCAATTAACCTTGAGAGACAGATATTATATTTAAAATGATTTGGGTCAGGTCTGGTTGCATTCTTGATCTTCTTTCCTGCACTGTAGTGAGATAACAGGGAGAGGAAGGGAAATCCATTCACTGTTCTCTTTGATGGGTCAGTCCAGTTTGTGCAGATAGAGGGCAAGCCTCTTCCAAGGGCCTGTTAATCTCTAAGAGCCCGTAATTCAAAATATTCTTTATACCGAGGAGTCATATTTTGGGGTGAAATTTCCTGAGCTCCCTCAAAGTGTTAGGCCAAAATCTCAAGGCCTTGTCTTGTCTCTGGAAATGGGAAGGGAGGCCCCCTGAGAGAGCTAGGAGACCAGAGAGACCTGGAGGGCCAGATACTGCAGCTACACACAAACACCGCCTACATAGACTTGCTCACAGGCAGGCAAGGGCAATGGCAATGAAGCTGTGGTTTTGCTCTTCATGCTGCTGGGACATGCCTGTCCTCTCTCCAAATAGCTCGGACAGACACACGGCTGCGTCTGTGCAGGAGCCACACAGCACTTGCTTATCCGTTTTGCTATTGCTTTCCCCAACTTTGGGCCATTTTCTTCTTCTGCACCTTTATCTTTATCAGAAGAGGACAGGGAGGAAATGGAGTCCCCATGCCTGGATTGCAGCTGGTCCTCTCCGAGTTTCACAGCAGTGGCAGAACTGTATGGAACCCTGGACTGTTTGTGTAAGTTGGGATAGCAATAAGTAAGATCTGTGTGGTTTCCCAAGGGCAGGTTTTGCCAGATTGTCTAAGCATTTCATCTGAAGGTTGAATTTCGTTAATTACATTGGTGAGTTTAGGGTGGTGTGGGCTAGTTCCTGTGAAATTTGCATAGCCTTTCCCTTCTTTGTGGCTTAGATCATCTGTGCCATTATTTTCTCCCCACTTTTCCCAATACTCCATGGTTGCTGTGCTCTGCCTTAACAAGAAGTGACTAAAGCACACACACCAAGAATAAATAAGGAGTTTCTCAGAATCAATGTGTAGTAGGTATTAAGTACACGCCTCATAGGCAACTGTAAATTTGCCTGGAAGAATTCATGTATGTCTTCCCCGAGTAGCGTTTGTAGGCTTTGTAAATTTACAGCATAAATCAGAGGCATCGTTCTCTGAACAGCATCTTCGACAATGACACCAACAATGAAGGGAGAGAGGTTAGAACTGGGACTTTTGGCATCTTCGTGGGGAAAAGGAGATCAATGTAATATCTCTGCCAAGGTCATGAATTATGGCTTTATACAACAGTGTTCTCAGAAATAAAATTCTTCTCCACTGACTGATCAACACAGCATAAAAATTCATCTGGGGAGGTCCCCAATATAATGCCCCATGCTACCACAGCTGAGATTGTGACAGTGTTGCACTCTCACATTAAGTCTCCTCATATGCAAATGTGAGCAAGGAAGAGGAAGCCTCAGCCAAGGTCTGTATTTCATAGACTGTGAGTTCAGTGAGTGGCTGACCTGCATTAATCCAAAGACAGAAACAAAAACCAAAAAGGAAACATAGCGTCTTGTATGTTGATAAACTGCTCATTGAAGTCTCTGAACCAGGTGACAATGTGATGGATACAGTCCAAGGGGACAATGGCAGGAGAAATTGCCTAGAATAATTATCTGGCTGGCATCATAGAGCCAGCCTGTTGGGAAAGCCAGTCCTGACATTTACTCTGGCACAGCTGTTGACTCTGAAGTAAGAATCCTTTGTTCTATTTTGCTGACACTAGGCTAATCCGGGGCCTCCAGGCAGGCCTTTGCAAAGATTATGTGGATGAGACTTTCAGCAGGATACATCCCAATTGAAGGTTTTATCTAGGTAGTGTAGTATAGGGCTTCATGTTTTTTGAGCGCCTACTATGTGCCAGGTACTGGCAGAAGTTAGTTGGCACATTCACAACAGGTAAATAAGGAGGGTTTAATGAAGAGACTGTTTACAAAGATATGGCCATGGTTAGGGTAACCGACAAGAGATGATGAACCTAGCATCAGTCAGGAGCTGTTACCACCCCTAAGTTGAGGGAGCATAAAAGCTGTGGCTTAGGTCTTGTGTGCCCAAAAGAAGCTGTGAGTGGCTGTGGGGAGAGGGAAGCAGCCACCCTGTAGTTATGAAGGAAGGAGAAAACCAGGTGAATGAATACTTTGACTTCACTCTTCTGACCTCTGATCTCCTGTTAGTCTCTCCCATTGGCTAGGCCAACCAGAAGCCAGAGGAGCTGGTGTTACTGAAAATTCGGTATTTGTCCCTGCCACCTGTGACTGAATGAAGACTGAGGACAAGTGGTTTGAGGAGAAGGAAAAAGAAGTTTATTAATTTGCTGGCAAATGAGGAGGATGGCAGACTTATGTCTTAAAGTACCATCATTATATCTATAAGCAGAAATACAGACCTTTTAAAGGGAGTTTTCAGCTTCAGGCTATTGCTGTTTAATTATAGCATCTCCAGTGAAAACAATCTCCTGACTTCTGCCCAGATAATTCTGTTGAGCCATCTTCTGGGTACAAACAACAAAGGACACTCGCCTGCCCCTCTGATCACTGGCTTTTGGCAAGAATGCAGGTTTTAATTCCCAAAAAGAGTGGGGGGGGAGGTTAAAGAGACAACATGTAATTTTTCCCTTTCTCAGACCCTTACTTCTGTCACAATGGGAGCCTACTGATGTAGTCCATTGAGACCACAGAGCAGGGTAGAGAAGGGTGGAGGATGGATCTGAAGGGGACTGCAGGGAATATCCAGCACATCCCCACTTTATAAGTAACCAAATCAGGCAAAATAACTTGTCCAGCAAGGAAAGGAAGTGATGGAGCCAAGGGTTGAACTTGGAACCATCTGACTCCAGAGCCCATCCTCCACTACCCTCTCAGAGTCTTCATTTCTGAGCCCACCTACCTGTTCCCTGTCATCTCCCTCTAGTTCCCTCTACCCACACTCTCTCTGCTGCCAGGGGCTCTGCCTCTTTCAGATTGTTTGTGCTGGCACATTCTGTTTCCAACTGAAATGCCATTTATCCAAGAAGTCTTCTGTAGCTGATGATGGATGACTGCAGCCCCTCCCTCTTCCGAAGCTCTGAAGTGCATTATCTGAGTTCCTTTTGTGACATTTATCACATTCTGTTTCACGTTTGATGATTTTCTTTTCATAGCTCTCCTAGTAGACTATGAGCTCCTTAAAAGCAACCACTCGATCCTACTCATATTTGTCTCATACCCAGGATCCAACCCAGTGCTGGACAGATAGTAATTAATACATATTTGCTAGGTGAATCTGTCAAGCCAGCCAAGGGAAACAGGACAATTATTTCCCACAATAGAAAGTAAAGTAGTTGAAGAAATTACTGAAAATTTTTCAAAATAGGTGTATTAAAATTCAACATTATTTGAGGCTTAAATGGTTTGTTTATACCCCAAAAAGAATGTATTATCATTTTATTTTCCTGAGTTTAATGAAAGAAAATACATCAATAATATTTTGCCAACAATTTTGCTATTATTGGCAAAAAATATTAACCCTTCGAAAATATAGAAAAACATGTATATAGGCACACACATTTTTTCTTTTGCCTCAGCCTCCAATCTGTCCTGGAATGGCACTGTAAGATCCTGTATTTAAAAGTTTGATAGTTTATTCCCCACATATTGTTTTGTATTGAATTGAATTTTTAAAAGTATGGTATTAAAATGTGAGGGTTTGCCAACCGCCCCCCCTTAAATTTTGCCCTGGAGGCAAGTGCAGCCACCCACAGGTGACTGCCTTACTGGCCTTACCCAGCCTCAGCCCTGAGGCCAAGGCAGTAGCTTCAGAGCTGGAGAAGAGAAAAATCAAAGGGCTATCGAAGGCCCAGCATCTAATGTAAATGATATTCTAGCCTCTTGATCTTTAATTTCTGAAACATTCATTAGAAGAGATCTTCTAAGTCCATCATTAGCCTTCTCCCACTCTATGAGGGAAATTAAAATATCTCCCAAACACGGGGATGATATCATGAGCAAGACCATTCAGCATCTCTTGTTGTCTATCAGTTAAATTGTTTCCATGTGGGGAAGCTTAAAACAAAGTAGTAAACTAGGGGGATAATCTCTTCCCCCTTTCCTTATCTGGTGGGTGCCTTCTGGGCCTGAGCATGTGCTTCAGAAACCACCTGCTACAGGGCCCAAAACAAATAGCATAGAGAGAGGGTTTAGCCCTCACCCCCACCACTTGGAAAGCCATCAGGGACCAGGTGAGTGGTTTTTATTCTGGTTATTTAAAACTGTCCTTAAGATATTTAATTAGATTAAAGAAACATCACCAGAATGGAACTAAAAAAATCACATTGTAAATAATCTATTAGTACCTTACCAAAATATGGTAAATGCTACACACACACACAAATGCAGATGTTCATCATAAAATTGAAAACTTGAAAACAACCAAGATGCCTCCAAATAGGGGAGAAGTTAAGTAAATTATGGTTAATCCACTTGATGGACTAGTATACGGTCATTAAAAATGATGGCCATGGAGTCTAGGTAGCACCATGGGAACTTAGGTTTAGTGAAGAAACACAATATGGAACTTGCTTGCATTGTTATTACTGTAGAACTATTTATAGAATTTGCTTAGGAAAATAGACTGTAAGGAAATAAACTATTCATTCAATAAATACTTATTGAGTGCCTATTCAATGCACAGTGCAGAACTAAGCATTTTACACATTTTCATTGGATTCTGACACTGACATTACGTGATCACCATTTTATAGATGAGGAAAATGAAGGCAAGAAAGGTTAATTAACAAAGCTAGTAAGTGCAGAGCAGAACTGCAGTTCCATAGGTGTTCACTTTGACTTCAGAGCCCGGGCCCCTCCTCTACTACTCTTCTGCCAAATGATAACAGTGGTTGTGCCAGGGTGGGAGGATTCCCATGCCTTTTTTCTTTTTCAAATTTTCCTTATCACCATTTTGTTTACTTTCATAATTTGGTAAATTGCTTCATTAAAACCAAAAGAAAGGTTGCCAATAGAACTTCAAAACAGGAAAGCAAGCTTTTCAACAATACTCAAAAGGAAAAACAGCAATAACAAAAAAATCATCCTCAGAGAAAAGGTAACTTTAGTAGCTTTCAGGAAATGAGCAAAAGAGGCAGGAAAAGAATGTAAGGGCCAGGCATGGTGGCTCACGCCTGTAATCCTAACACTCTGGGAGGCCGAGGCGGGTGCATCGCTCAAGGTCAGGAGTTCGAGACCAGCCTGAGCAAGAGTGAGTCCCCCCATCTCTACTAAAAAAATAGAAAGAAATTAGCTGGACAACTAAAAATATATATATAAAAATTTAGCTGGGCATGGTGGCACATGCCTGTAGTCCCAGCTACTCGGGAGGCTGAGGCAGGAGGATCGCTTGAGCCCAGGAGTTTGAGGTTGCTGTGAGCTAGACTGACTCCATGGCACTCTAGCCTGAGCAACACAGTGAGACTCTGTCTCAAAAAAAAAAAAAAAATAGGTAATTCTATCTAGGGGCCATAAATGGTCGTTAGGGAAGATGAAACAATGGGGAAACAGATTGACTTGTAAATGATTCTCATGGAAAATTAAATTAACCTGAAAGACAGATATTATATTTAAAATTGTTTGGGCCACATCTGGTTGCATTCTTGATTTTCTTTCCTGCAATATATTGAGACAACAGGGAGGGGAAGGGAAATTGATTGTTCTTTTTGATGTGTCTGTCTGGTTTATGTGGATAGAGGGAAAGCCCCTTCTAGGTCCTGTTACTCGCTAGGGGCCTTTAATCCAAAATACTCTTTATACCAAGGAATCATATTGCTATAGAAAGTTTGGCACTTGTCCCCAAGGCCCATGAGAAGAACGAGGACAAGTGGTTTGAGGAGAAGGAAAGAGAGGTTTATTAATTTGCCAACAAATGAGGAGGATGGAGACTCTTGTCTTGCAGTGCCATCATTCTATCTATAAGCAGAAATACAGAGCTTTTTAAGGGGCAGGGGTTCAGCTTCAGGCTATTGCTGTTTAACTGTAGTTGATGGTTCTGATCCGTTCCCTTTGCAGTGAAGACAGTCTCAGGACCTCCACCTGGACAATTCCGTGGAGCCATCTCCTGTGGTACAAAGGAAAAAAGGCACTCTCCTGCCCCTCGGACGACTGGCCTCAGACAGAAATGCAGGTTTTAATTCCCCAAAAGACTGAGGGGGTTTTAAAGACACATTTTACCCTTTTTCAGGTCTTTCCTTCTGTTACAATGTTTTGGGGTGAAATTTCCTGAGCCCTTTCACAAAGATAGTCCAGAACAAAGGGCAGTCAGCACCTCATTCCTGATACATGCAGAGTTGTGGAAGACTCATGGAGAATTGTCTCCCAAAGGACCATATGCCAAATTCTTGTTGAATTAAAATTTTTTTTCTGAATTAACTCGTTCCCCAAATTCTGCAAATGATGGCCTGTTCTTATCTCCACTGCTGTGCAGCCACGTGGCCCTGGGTGGCGGGCGTGGGTGAGTGCCGTTTGGCTCTCCCTCTGAGAAAGACTGAGCCGTGCAGCCGTAAGGAATGCAGTTAGCCCACAGCTTTCAGCAGCAGCGCCTTCGGGCTCCCCTGCGACATTTAAGCTGAGGCCATGTTCTTCTCAGGTAGTTCCCAACCGAGGCCTGAAGACGACAGGGCAATAGGGTCTGGTCGTCTCTGCCCAACGCAGAACTTCTCTGAGGCTCTCTTCGTGCTGGAGCTTCCTGTGGGCCTGGCTAGGGCTTTCCCTGGGCTGTAAGATCATGTGAGGCTCTCCTACCCTTCTCCTTTCTTTCCCCCTCCCGTTCAGAGGTGTCAGCCTGCGTCACTCTGTGAGCCTTTCCTTCTCTAGAAACCTGCTTGCTCACCCACATCTCAGGTGTTACTCCTAAGGCAGCTTTCCACTGCAGACCGTGTCCTGCTTCCTGACAGACCAAGCCAGTGCACTGGATTGGACCATCCACTCAATTGCTCTTTGAGGAATTATGTGAAAGATGTGAGGCGAGCAAGTCTCCTCCCAGCCCCCTGTGGCTCGAAAGCTCTGAGCTTCTGTAGGGAAGCCCTGAAGTATTACCTGTCTCAGGGATATTTCAGTATTGACTTCCCATTTCCCAAGAACCTGTCCACAACCCATTAGCTTCTTTCAGAAGCTAGGGACAGACTTTGTTCAGTCGTACCCTTGGTTGGACTTCCTCAAGTTTCTGTTTGCTCTTGCTTATCCTTGAGGGCTCAGCTCGAGGTTGCCTCCCTTCCCAGGTCCCTGAGGCCTTCCTCCTCTATCACTGCAGTTTGTAAATGTCTGTATCCCCCTTTATGACTGTGGGATCCATATTGTCCCCAGTGGTCAGAACAATGCACACAGTAAGCACCAAATAAAAATTTGCCAAATGAGTAACAGATGACAGGTGCTCCAGATTATTAATTTTCAATGTCCTGAGACTAATAAATGATTCCAATTGCTCCTTATACTCCTCAATTCCTTTTGCTTACTCTCTGTCAAATATCCTCAAGGAGTTATCTTATAAACATTGTCATCCTTGTCTTAAAATTATTAGAATTACTTTGCACTCACAGTGAATATCACTTGTTACTCCTGCAGTGGAAGAGAACATGAGTAACCTTCCAGTTGGTGGCATTCAGAAGCTGTAGATGTCAGACAACAGCCTTTATAGACTCCGGATAAGGTTTACGTGGGAGTCATTTCAGCCCAAACTGTGCTGGGACATGGACTTTCACTGTGGTCACCTTTGGAAAAACCCACAAAGATAAGAGAGGTGTTCCTTAGCCTTAGGGATTTCCCCAGAAAAGAAACAGCTGGAATCACCGGAACTCTTGTTGCTGAGACACAAGAAAGTCCTTTGATCAGTCTGATGGTCATTTCTGAAAAATACACTGAGCCAACTCACTTTCACTTGCTTGTCTTTTCCTGGAATGGACCCTGATAGTTTCAAAACATTTCTATTTTTCTGCAAGCCAACACCTTTCCTAAGTACACACAATGTTTCTGGAGAGTCAAGATTTGGCATATTTTTCAAGCTTTGGGGATGGCAAGTTCAACTTGTCTGTGCTGTTATATGGCATATCTAATAATCCACACCTCAGGACTTGATTGTAAGGTTAGCAAGTCACAAGAATCCTTTCTGATATCCGCCTGCATCTTTAAATAGTCACCTCACCTCTATTTCTTTCCCTCAACTATGCACAACCAGTCTGTAACCTGAGAATAGGATTTTATCAGTAAAAGCAAAGGAAAATAAAGGACTAAACTGGCACAACGCCCCGTACCATGATTTCACAAGTCATGAGTATGCTTGCCCAATAAACAGCCTTCCATAACTTATCCTCACTTGCTGCTCTTGTGGTTTTGGAAATAGTCCTTACTTACTTTTTCCATATGAATAGGAAATAGCGTTTCTTCGCTCAGCACCCACTCTCCCCCTGCAAGCTCCCTGCCGGCCACTTCGGCCCGCGATCACTGGTCTCATGTTGCTTCACCTCCCTGGGCTGCTCGCACTCCATTTTGTCCTCTGCGTTTATGTCAATTATTTTAAACAAAAATATGCTAATACTGTACAAATAGTTTAATATTCTGCCTTTCTCCCTCAGTATTTCATTGTGAGAATTTCTCTATTGCTGCTAAAGATCTTCAATACATTGATTCTATTTGTTGTAAAATACTTACTACAGTATTATACTCTGGGCCATAATTTACTCGGTCATCTCTGACTTTTTGACATTTAGGGTGTTGTTAAAATTATACTATTATAAGAAATGCTACAGTGAATCTCATCTGATATAAATCTTTGCGTAGTTGCTAGGAGCATCTAGGCTTAAGCCGATAAGCATCCTTTGTTGAACATGTAAGTGAACAAGAAATAAACCCTTGTGTTAAGCCGCTGAGATGTTCGGGTTGTTCGTTATTAGTTGTATTTCACACAGCCGCTCTGTGACAAGGCTGAGGATGGTCCAGCGTTGCAATCCACACTCCAGAGCTGCTACAGAGTGTAGCCCAGTGTCTGCAGAGGCTTATGCCCACCCTCGAGTGCTTGCGCCCTGTGAAACCTGTTTCCGCTCACAGCCGCTGGCCTGAGCCAGTCCCGTGGAGCCACCTACCTGGAAAGGAGATGGGTTTGTGTTGTTTCGTGTGCCCAGCACGGAAGAGAACAGGCTGCGGATGGGCAATGATAACATCCCCCTTGCATGAGAGTATAGCTTTCACTTAGAACTGATGTCCTAGAATGGGAGTTACTGGATTTTGCCAACTATTTCTTTAAGACACTTTTGACATTTTTATGGTTCTACCAACTTGTTTTCTACCCCTGTAAAGACTCAAATGTTACCACTTTACACTTTTTGCTGATCTAAGAGGTGAAAAATGCTTTCATTGTTTTAATTGTTTAAATCAACTGTTAATTTACTTTAAAATTTTATGTCTCTTTCATTATTTTTGAGAGGAAAGAGTCTTTCCAGATGTTTATTATCCATTTGCATTTTTACAAGTGGTCAATAGAATTACCCTGAAAATTCTCTGAGTATCCCTGGCCGGTTTCACCATTAGACTTGAAATGTTTTGAAACAACTATGGTGAGGGCCCGGGCACCTGGAGTGCAGCTCTGCCTCTGGAATCTTCCCACATCTTCTGCCTCACGGTGGGTCTCAGTTCCCTCTTCTCAGCCAAACTTCAAAAAACAATCCTCCAGCAGAAAACCCACTCCCTATTCTTTGTGTCGTGTGAGGGGAATGGAAAGTTCAGGAATGTCCAGAAGGTGGATGGGAAAGGAAGGGTGGCTTAGAGAAGGAATTTTGTTAATACCCCACTCTCGTTCAGTAGAAAAATTTAATTGTAGAAGACGATCTCAAAGAAACTTTTGTGTGGATACACGTGTAGTTCCGCATATTCTCACAGTAATGGGATTTAGCAGATGCACCTAAGAACTTCAGAAAACAGAACTCTCAGATAGAGGTTAATTGCTAGTGAAAAACTCAATGGATGAGGAGTATCCTACGGAATATCCACAGATCGATCTAAAGGCCAGCTAAAAAACACTCTATTTTCAAGCACGCATGGAACATTTGTGGCAATTAACTATGTCCTAACCACAAAGCAAGTATTTATTATCCAAACAATTAGCAATTACACAGACATGATTGTCTGATTATAATGAAGTTAAGTTTAAAAGTCACTTAATGTATATATATATGTCTTATGTATATGTACACTCAGTATATATATATGTGTGTGTGTGTGTATGTATATTTAGAATGGAGTGATAAAACATTATATATTAAAACTTTTGAAATGCAGCTAAACCAATATTTGGAGGGAAATAAATATTTATAATTAGAGAAGAGGAAATGCTTAAATTTAATGAGCAAAGCAGCAAACTTGGGAAGAGATAAAATTTTAAACAACTAAGTAAAATCAAAGAATATAGAAAGAAGGAGACAATAGAAATAAAAGGGAAAACTGATGAAATAGAAAACAAATATAAAATAGGGAGGATCAGCAAATCTGGCAGCTGGCTCTATGAAGTAACAAATAAAATAGACAAACAGTCAAAATAGATTGAAAGATAAAGACAAGACTGAGGAATGACCAAGGCACATAACTATGGATAGAGACTAAAAATGAGAGAGTACTAAGAGCAACAACAGCAACAACAAAAATATAAGGAGATAAATAATTACCTCTAAAAACACAATGAGCAAAACTCAAAAACAAAAGGAATCTGAATAGATTTTTAACTATTAAAGAAATGTAAATCAGTAGTTTAAAATTCAACTCTGCATAGTACCGCATACAAGATACCAGGACCAGATGGCTTTATAGGAAAATTCCACCAAACATGTAAGGAACTGTTATCCCAATATCACACAGAATGTTCCAGAGAATAAGAGGGTCTGCACTCTGACTCATTTTCTGAGGCTACTTTGTTTTCACACAAAGCAGACAAGGATAGTACAGGGAAGGGAAAGGCCACCTTCCTACAAACACAGACACGAAAATCCTGAGAGATTTTACACACTCCGGCAATTTGTAAAAAGAAATAGACTGTGATAAATCTAAGCTATTGAAAGAATGTATGACTGGCTTTACATCTGAAAATCTATTGATGCAATTCACCACATTAGCAGTTTAATATGCTACATTCATTCATAACCCAAACTCATAGGAAATTAGGAATGCAAACAAGGCCCTTTAACCTGACAGAAAGCATCTACCACAAAACCTATAGCCAGCAGCATGATTGGTAAAACATTAAAATAAGTCTCTTTAAAGTGAAGAAAATCTGAAAATATCTGCTATCATTCTTTATATTCAATATTTTACTTGAGCTACCACCATAAGATATTAAAAGAAAATAAGAGGTGCAAGAATTTCCAAAGGGGAAGCAAAACTGAAATTATTTGTAGATGGTAAGATTGTTTACCTAGAAAATCCAAGGGAATCTACAGACAAACGATTAAAATAAATGAGCACGTTTCGCCATATTGCTGGATACATGGCATGTATATGGAAGCCAACCTGTTATCTAATGCAACAGACAGTATAAAATGTATTTTAAGAAATATACCCTTTATAGGGGCAACAAAAATGTATAGTAACTATGAATAGATCTAACAAAAGCTGTGAAAGATCTTTATGGAAAAAATTTCAAAATGTTATTGGAGAACATAAAAGGAGACTTGAGTAGATGAGGCAATGAAAGTCTTCATGTGTGGAAAGATTCAACAGCACGCAGATGTCTATGTTCTCAAATTATTCCAAGAAGTCATCGAAGTTCCAAATAATATTCAATAAATAATTTTTAGACATTTAACAAACTGATCAAAAACTCACATGGGAGAAAAAATGGCAAAGAATAATCAGGACCGATCAAGGTGGAAAGATTTACTTACAGGGTACTTGAGCTTTTTATAAAGCTGTAATAATAAACAAACAGGTCAAAGGAACAGAATAGAGGACTCAGGAACAGACGTGCACACGTGTGGGAAGTTGACACATGACAGAGGCAGCCTCGTGAATCAGTGAGAACGGGATGAACGGTTTGGTCAGTACCGCAAGGGAGGCATTGCAAAAAGAAAATGAAATCTTCATCTTACACAATAGCCGAACATAAGGCGGATTAAAGACCTAAAGGTGAAAAGCAGAATTAAAACAAATGTAAAGTATATATAGAAGAAGATATTTATGACCTTAGAATTGGGAAGGATCTCTCAAAAGACAAAAGGCAAAAACACAAAACAAAAACTTCATTCATTTGGCAATATTAAAGATAAAAGCAACGATAAAAGACAGTATAAAAAGTCCAAAGATAAGTGACAGTCTAGGAAATAACATTTGTAAATAAATATATAGCTAATCAAAGATTGGCATCCAAAATATGTAAAAAACTCTTTCAGTTTGTAATAAAAAGCAAACAACCCCATAGAATATTGGCAGAAGAATACAGGGAATTCATAGGACATTGCCCCAAAGACCAACAAGCATGAAAATATGTCCAATCTCACTGGTAATCAGGAAGATGAAAATTAAAATAATGAGCAGATTGGAAAAAAGTAAAAGTTGGCAGTACTATATGTGGATGGGGAGGCAGAGTATTGGGAATTCTCCGACTTTGAGTGTAGGGGTGTAAATTAGCAGAACATGATGGAAGACAGTTTAGCAGTGTCTAGCTGAAGACCTGCGTCCTCCCACCTGGTAATTCGGCTGCTGGGTGATAACTTACAGAAAATCCCGCAAGTGCCCAGAGAGTCGTGCATTAGAACGTTCACAGCAAGGTAGATTATGATAGTAGAAGACACACAAACAATTTAAATATACATATGTAGGAGAATGGATCCATTAATTGTAGTAAAGTCCATATAATGTGGACAGTTTGTTTTTCTATTCAGTAAAATGAATGAACATTGATAAATCTCAAAAATATAATGTTGACTAAAACAGATAATTTACAGAATGATATTTATAATATAACATTTATAAATAGTTTCATTCATAAGGTAGAATATTACATATTATTCACACATACATGATAAAGAGTGAAAATATAAAAATAGACGTGGGATGTACGAACTTCACAGTTGGGACGCGGCTGCTCTGAGGGTGGGTGGTGGTGATGCGATTGGGGAGGAGTGTTGAGGCTCTCCCGCTACAACGGAGAACTTTTTCTTATGCAATTCATAGATCCGTCTGAAGCATATATGATGAAATCTGGACATCTTACAAAGTTAGGTAGAGTGTCTGTGGGTTTTATTATGTTCTTTTTCTTTCTATTGTTAAGTACAGGACCAGTGCCGTACAGCGGGTCTCTAAAACTTTTTCATTTTACATAACTGAAACTTTATACCTGCTAAACAGCAACGCCTCCTATCCCACTCCCCTTGCCCCCATCAGCCATCATTTTACTTTCTGTTTCTGAGTTAGACCATCTCAGATAAATCATGTCATTGGAATCATGCAGTATTTGTCCTTCTGTGGCAGCTTATCCCACTTAACATAATGTCATCAAGGTTGGACCGTGTTGTCACCAATGGCGGGATCTCCCTTGTAACACATTTTTTGTATTCATTCACATGTCGATGTACATTTAGATTGATTCCAAATTTTGGTTATTATGAACCTGGTAGTGTAGATATCTCTTTGAGATCCCAATTTCAATTCCTTTGGATATATACCCAGAAAAGGGATTGTTTGATTATATGGCAGTTCCACTTTCAGTTTTTTGGAAGCCTCCATACTGTTTTTCATAACAGCTGTACCAATTTATATTCCCACAAACAGTGGACAAGGATTCTAATTTATCCACATTCTCACCAACATTTGCCATCTTTTAAAAATAATCATCAAAAAAGGTGTGAGGTGATATCTCATTATGGTGAGATTTGCATTTCCCTAGTGATTAGTGATGTTGAACATCTTTTCATGTACCTGTTGACTACTTGAATATCTCCTTTGGAGAAATATCTATTTAATCTCCTTGACAATTTTAAATTGGGTTATTTGTTTTTTTGCTATTGATTCGTAGGAGTTTCTTGTATATTTTGGGTATTCACTCTTTATAGGTACATGATTTGCAAATATTTTCCCCTATTTCATAGCTGCCTTTTGACTCTGATGATTGTCTCCTTTGCTGTGCAGAAGGTCTTTAGTTTCATGTAGTCCCACTGGTCTATTTTTGCTTTTGTTGCTTGTGCTTTTTGTGTCATATCGAAGTGATCATTGCCAAGACCACTGTCTTGAAGCTTTGCCCCTCTATTTTCTTCTAGGAGTTTTGCAATTTCAGGTTTTAATGCTTAAATCTTTAATCCATTTTGAGTTGATTATTTTTTGTATGATATAAGATAAAGTTTCAATTTTATTCTTTTGCATGTGAATATCCAGTTTTCCCAATACCATTTGTTGAAGAGACTATCCTTTCCCTATTGTGTATTCTTGGCACCCTTGTCAGAGATCAGTTGACTGTTTATGTGTGGATTTATTTCTGGGCTTCCTATTCTGCTCCATTGGTCTATATGTCTATTTTTATGCCAGGATCATACTGTTTTAATACTATAGCTTTGTAAAATATTTTGCAATCAGGAAGCATGATGTTAATAGCTTTGTTCTTCTTTCTCAAGATTGCTTTGGCTATTCGGGGTATTTTGTGGTTCCAAATGAACTTTAGGATTATTTTTTCTATTTTTGTAAAAAAATGCCATTGGGATTTTAATAAGGACTGAATTAAATCTGTAAAACACTTTGGGTAGCATGGACGTTCTTATAATAGTAAGTCTTCCTATCCATGGACATAGGATGTCTTTACATTTATTTGTGTTTTCTTTAATTTCTCTCATCAATGTTTTGCAGTTTTCAGTGCACCAATGTTTCCCTTCCTTGGTTGAATTTATTTCTAAGTATTTTATTATTTTTCATACTGCTGTAATTGGGATTTTTTTTCTTAATTTCCTTTTGGGATAGCTCATTGTTAGTGTTTAGAAATGCAACTGATTTTTGTATGTTGATTTTGTATCCTGCAACTTTACTGAATTAATTTACTAGTTTTAACCATTTTGTGTGTTTATTGAGTGTGTGGATTCTTTACATATTATATCATGTCTTCTGTAAACAGAGATGATTTTGCTTCTTCCTTTTCAATTTGGATACTTTTATTTCTTTTTTTTGCCTAACTGCTCTGGCTAGAACTTCTGGCTAGGTACTGTGTTTAATAGAAGTGGTGAGAGTGGAGATCATTGCTGTGTTCTTAATCTTAGAGGGAAAGCTTTCAATTTTTCACCATTGAATATAATGTTAGCTATGGGCTTTTCATATGTGGCCTTTATTATGTTGTGATAAATTTCTCCTATACCTAGTTTGTTGAGATGTCTTGTCAAGAAAGGGTGTTAAATTTTTTCAAATGACTTTTCTGTACCTATTGAGATGATCACATGATTTTTGTCTACTTTCTGTTAGTGTGGTGTATCATATTTATTGATTTGCATGTGTTGAATCATCCTTGAATCCCAGGGATAAATTCCA
Organism: Avahi laniger; assembly: GCA_963575035.1. Lineage (NCBI taxonomy): Eukaryota > Metazoa > Chordata > Mammalia > Primates > Indriidae > Avahi > Avahi laniger. The sequence goes on from CAUYSK010030812.1 coordinate 18,758, forward strand.
CTTGGTCATGATGTATAATCCTTTTAATGTGCTGTTGAATTCAATTTGCTGGTATTTTGTTGAGAGTTTTTCCATCTATGGTCATCAGGGATAAACATAAAAACACAAGGCCTTTAGGTTTTTTATATTATTATTATTCCTTGTACTCTCTTTGTCTACCTTTGCTATTGAGGCAATCCTGGTCCCATAAAATGAATTTGGAAGTATTTTCTTTTTTCATTTTTTTGGGAGGAGTTTAAGAAAAATTAGTGCTAATTCTTCTTTAAATATTTGGTAGAATTCACCAGTGAAGCCATTTAGTCCTGGGCTTTTCTTTTGGGAAAGTTTTTGATTATCCATTCAATCTTCTTAACTTGCTATTGGTCTGTTTAGGTTTTGTATTTCTTCATGATTCAATCTCAGTAGGTTGTATGTTTCTAGGAATTTATCCATTTCATCTAGGTTATCTAATGTGTTGGCATATAATTGCACACAATATTCTCTTATGATCCTTTTTATTTCTGTGGCATTACTTGTAATGTCTTCTTTGTTATTTCTGATTTTATTTATTTGAGTCTTTTTTCCTTTACTCTAGCTAAAGGTTTGTCAATTTTGTTTATCTTTTAAAAAAAAACCCTCTTAGTTTCATTGATTATTTTCTATTACTTTTCTGTTCTCTATTTCATTTATTTCTCCTCTAATCATTATTATTTCCTTCCTTCTGCTCACTTTGGGCTTAGTTTATTCTAGTTCCTTGATGTGTAAAGTTAGGTTGTTGATGTGAGAATTTTATTTTTTAATGTAGGCATTTATTGCTATAAACTTCCCCTTAGAACTGCTTTTGCTACATCCCATAAGTTTTGGCATATTGTGTTTTCATTTTCATTTGTCTTGAGATAGTGTCTAATTTAAATTTTGATTCCTTCTTTGATCCAATGGTTATTCAAAAGTGTGTTGCTTAATTTCTACATATTTGTGAATTTTCCAGATTTCTTTCTGTTATGGATTTCTAGCTTCATTCCATTGTGGTTAAAAAGATATTTGGTATGATTTTAATCTGCTTAAATTTGTTAAGACTTGTTTTTGTGACCTAACATGCAATCTATTCTGGAGAATGTTCTGTTTGAGCTTGAGAAGAGTGTGTATTCTGCTGCTGTTGGGTGAAATGTTCTGGACATGTCTATTGGGTCCATTTGGTCTACAGTATTGTTTAAGCTTGATGTTTCCTTATTGATTTGTCTGGATGTTCTACTTATTACTGAAAGTGGAGTGTTGAAGTCTTCTACTATTATTGTATTGGTGTCAACTTCTCTCTTCAGATCTGTTAACGTTTGCTTTATATATTTAGGTGCTCTGATGTGTGTATATTTGTGTTTGTTGTTTGTTATATCTTCCTGATGAATGGACCCTTTATCATTATGTAGTGACCTTCTTTGTCTCTTGTGACTGTTTTTGACTTAAAGTATATTTTTTCTGTTGTAACTACAGCCACCCTTGTTCTCTTTTTGTCACATGGAATACCTTTTTGCACTCCTTCACTTTTAGCCTATTTGTCCTTAAATCTAAAGTTAGTCTCTTCTAGACAGCACATAGTTGAATCTTAAATCCATTTTTTTAGACCATTCAGCCATTTTCAATCTTTTGATCGGGAAGTTTAGTTCATTTACATTTAAAGTAATTACTGATAGGTAAAGACTGACTATTGCCATTTTATTTCATTTTATTCTTTTCCCCACTCTTTCTTCCCTGTTGTCTTCTTTTGTGATATGATGATATGTTTTGCTTTTTTTGCTTTTTTTGTGTGTGTATGTACTGTAGGTAATTTCTTTGTGGATACTATGAAGCTTACATAAAGCATCTTATAACAGTATATTTCAAGCTGATAACAACTTAACTTTAATCACATACAAAACCTCTAATCTTACTCTCCCCACTCTTCACTTTATGTTATTGATATCACAATTTGCATCTTTCATACTGTGTATTTGTTAACAAATTTTTATAGTTATAGGTATTCGCAATACTTTTGCCTTTTAACTTTTATACTAGAGTTAAAAGTGATTCACACACTCCTATTACAATAGTATACAGTATTCTGTATTTGTCTACATATTTTCTGTTATCAAAGAGTTTTATATTTTTAAATGCTTTTGGGTTACTGTTTAACATCCTTTTGTTTCAACTTGAAGAATTCCCTTTAGCATTTCTTGTAAGGCATGTCTTGTGGTGATGAACTCCTTCAGCTTTTACTTATTAGCTCTAATGGATTATTTTGTGAAGTACTCAAAATCTTTTATATACAAAATCATGTCATCTGTGAATAAAGATAGTTTTACTTCTTCTTTCCCTTTTATTTCTTTTTCTTGCCCAATTGTGCCAAAAGAACACCTTTGTCTTTTTAAAAGAAGCATCCTAGAGGGTACAGCAAAGGTAGCCTGATGTCTCATTGACTCAGAATTGAAAGGCGTCTGAGAAATCATTAGTCACTCCTTCCCCAGTTTGTCAAATGTTTATTCAGTGCTCACCAAGACTAGGTGCTGGGGGAACATCAGGGAGAAGACCCTTGCCCTCATGGGATTGCCATGCAGAGGGAAAAGGCTATAAGAGAAGTCAATAGGTAAATAAACAAGATAATTACAAATGTTAATAAGATTCATCACGATGATGTGGTAGAGAATATCTTGGGGCAAGCGGATTGTGTTATTTTAGGTACTATTCACAGCAAGTCATTCAGCTCAACCTTTTATCTGATCTATGAACTCTACAAATCCCCCAGTGAGGGCTCATCTGACCTTCACCTTAATATTTCCTAGGAAAGGTAACCTCTCACCTCTGCTGGAAATCCATGCCTTTCGCAGCCTGCTCCAGTTTGTGGGCAGTTCATTCTTAGCACTGAACCCAAATACCCCTTTTGATCCTGTCCCACTATTGGTCTTAGGTCTGCCCAGTGGATTTTGTTCTCTGCATAACTAAGCACAGCGAGACTCTCCTGAGCCAACCGTCTGTTCTGCTGGTCACTCAAGTGACACCTTTGTTAGAAATAATAGGCAGAGTCTAATGCCCTTGACACTCTGAAATTGGTGATCGGTAGTCCCTTTTATCCATGGTTTTGCTTTCTGTGGTTTCCATTGCCTGAGGTCAACCATAGTTCAAAAATATTAAATGGAAAATTCCAGACATAAATATTAATAATTCATAAGTTTTAAATTGCATGCCATTCTGAGTAGTGTGATGAAATGCCACGCCATCCTACCCCATCCCGTCTCAGACATGAACCCTCCCTTTGTTCAGCATGTCCCTGCTGCAGACCCTCCCAACCCACTAGTCTCTTCATAGCCATCTGGGTTCTCAGATCGACTGTTGGTGGTGTAGTAATGCTTGTGTTCAAGTCATCTTTATTTTACTTAATACTGTCCCCAAAGCTCAAGAAAGCAATGCTGGCAATTTGGATATGCCAAAGAGAAGCCATTTAAGTGAAAAAGTGAAAGTTCTCATCTTAAGGAAAGAAAAAAACACTATGGTGAAGTTGCTAAGATCTATCGTAAGAGTGAAGAATGCATCTTCTACCTGTGAAATTGTGAAGAAGGAAAAATAAATTAATGCTAGTTTTGCTGTAGCACCTCCTGAGTGCATGTAAATGCTTTATATAGGGCTTGGTACCATCATGGTTTCAGGCACCCACTGAGGGTCTTGGAACGAGGTCCTCTGTGGATAAGGGGGGACTACTGTAGTTATCATGGCCCCCAATTTAGAGAGAGAAAATTTGAGTCTTGGAGAGTTTAAATAAATCGCCCACAAGTGCAGCCAGGAAGGATGCCACAGCAGCAACTCAGACTTGCATGAGCGTGAAGCCCCCAACATGCTGGAAGGCCCCAAAAGTAGAGAGTAGATGTCCACCACTAACAAAAACTTTAGAGCCCAGAAGAAATTTTTTGTATTTCCATTAGCAACTCCTTTGAATAACCTGTAATATAGTGACAGACTGGAAATGCCAATGGGGCAACTCCCATTTGCTTGTCCTCTTAAAGTGGGAAAAAATACCACAAGACACAACTTCTGCCGAGAGGCAGACGCAGGCACTGAGAGAAACCTGCCACCATCCGCTGTCTCTCTGATGACTCAAGAGTAGAAATGCACTAGATTTTTGAACATGTGGGTTTGATTTGTGACAACGTGCTGATGTTCTTTGGCAACATGTCTACTCATTCCACTCAATTAGACAGTTAGAAATTACTGATAAAGCATGAGGGATTTTTGTGAAGTTTTTAAAGAGACTCAAAACTGAAATTTAAGTATGGTAGTAGGTTGAGAAAAAAAAGAAAACTAGGGTATCATTTCCTTCCTTTGATGAATTATATTTGAACTTTAAAGTAAAGGAAACCAATTTGGTTTCTTTCTTCTGAAGTCCTTTTTATCCATGTGTAATCTTCATGGTGTAGAAAGTGAAAGCTGCAGTCTGCTGGTGGGGCCACTGGTGAGTGGTTTGAAGTCAGACTCGGGGAGTTCGTTGTGGACTCGGACCTCTACCGCTCACCTGCTGAGTGACAGTGTGCACGTGTCTTAAGTACTTGTGCCTCAGTGTCCCCATCTGTCACAGAGGATAATACCCCTCTTAGAGTTATTGCAAGAGTGAAATAAATAAAAATATGTAAAGTGCTCAGAGCAGGGCCTAACATACAGTAGCACTTTACAAACGCACACCATTATAGTTTCATCCCCAGCTAGAGGACGCTGGCTGATTTAAACTTCAAATTTATTATTGTTCACACTGTGGGTGTCTGAGATATTTTTATCACATTATCTTTTTTTTTTTTTTTTTGAGACAGAGTCTCACTGTGTTTTCCGGGCTAGAGTGCTGTGACGTCAGCCTAGCTCACAGCAACCTCAAACTCCTGGGCTCAAGAGATCCTCCTGCCTCAGCCTCCCTAGTAGCTGGGACTACAGGCATGTGCCACCATGCCCGGCTAATTTTTTCTATATGTTTTTGGTTGTCCAATTAATTTCTTTCTAATTTTAGTAGAGACGGGGTCTCGCTCTTGCTCAGGCTGGTTTCGAACTCCTAAGCTCAAACAATTCGCCCGCCTCGGCCTCCCAGAGAGCTAGGATTACAGGCGTGAGCCACCGCACCCAGCCCACATTATCTTTTAAAAGAGGCACCTTAATTGGATGGCACAGGGTACTGGGATACTTCCAAGCTTGTCACTTTCAAACTCAAAGGCCATGCTA
>CAUYSK010030813.1:0-28110 GCA_963575035.1 Avahi laniger
GCAGAGGAGTAGAGAACGATAAAGAGTAGTCAAACACAAGATATCAGTTCCCATGATGGGATTAGAAGAAGACAGGACATACATGAGGAAAGAATGAGTGATCTTTAAGATGAGTCAATGGATATTAGCCAAAGTGTAACACAGAGAAAAAAAAATTAGAGGCAAAAATCAGACAGAGCATCCAAGAACTATGGGACAATATCAAGTGATCAAACATATGGGTCACTGGAGCTCCATGAGGAAAAGAGGAGAAAGCATATATATTTGAAGAGATAATGGCTAAGAGTTTTCACTTAATGAAAGACAACAAACCACAAATCCAAGCAGCTCAGATAATCCTAAGCAGGATGAGCACACACACACAGAGAATACACACACTGAGACAGATTATAATAAAACTGCTCAGTATCAAAGTCAAAGTGAAAAAATTTTAAGGTAGACAAAGGTAAAGGAAACAGGACAATAGATAATGACAGAAGACATGTAGTCAAAACTATGCAAACCAAAAGACAATGATGTGGTGTCTTTAAAGCACTGAAAGAAAAAAAGAAAAAAGCTGTTAACTCAGAATTTTATACTACGTGAAAATATTTTTATAAAAATAAAGAGAAAATAAAAATTGTGTTTCAATAAATAAAAGCTGAAAGAATTTATTACCAAATAACCTGCACTACAAGAAATATTAAGTGAAATGCTTCAAGCAGAAGGAATATGATACTAGATAAAAAGTTGGTTCTAGATAAAGAAATGATATACACTGGAAATCATAAAAAGAATAATTTTTAATTGCTTTAAAAGATAACTTCAGATGCATAAAAACATACTCCTCATCATTAATTATCAAGGAAATAGAAATCAAAATTATAATGCAATGCCATTTCACAGCTACTGGGATGGCTAGAATAAAAAAGATAGATAATAATATGTGTTTGGGAGGATGTGGAAAGATCAGAATCTTTGCACACTGCTGGTGGGAATCTAAAATGGTACAACCACTCACTCTGGAATACAATCTAACAGTTCCTCAGACAACTAACCATAGTTACCACAAGACACAGCAATTCCATTCCCGCTCAAGAGTAATAAGCAAATATATTCACCCAAAAACTTATACACAAATGCTCATAGCAGCATTATTCATAACAGCCAAGAGCTGGAAACAGCCCAAATCCCCATCAACTGACAAATGGGTAAACAAATGTGGTATATCCACACAATAAACTATTATTCAGCAATAAACAGAAATGAAATACTGATATATGCTATAACATGAATGAAACATTATGCTAAATGAAAGAAGCCAGTCACAAAATACCACACGATTCCGTCTATATGGCTTGTCTGTGATAGACAAAACTATAGAGACAGATGTAGTAGTTTTTTAGGGCTGGGGAAAAGGGGTCCTAGGGGGCGATAGTCAAAGGGTAGAGAGTTTCTTTTTGAGATGATGAAAATGTTCTAAGATTTGCTGTAGTGATCTGTATGTATAATAAAAATCGTTTAGAAGTATAATTAAAATAAATAAGTTGTATGGTGTGGGAATTATATCTTGATAAAGTTAAAATTAAAACGATAACTGACTTTAAGACAAAAAAGTAACAAGGAATTGTAAGATTTATAATATGTGAAGAAGAAAAATTCATGACAATCAGAGCCCAAATGTTGAAAGGGAGGGCATGGAAGTTTACTATTGTATTCAAATGTAAACACTATAACTGCAAAGACAATAAATTAAATTATTAAGTCAATAACTATAAATTAGGGACAGCAGAAGATTCAGAAATGGAAAGATATGTCAGTAGAAAATACTCAGGCCAAAGCATGAGAAGAAAAGAAATAAAATATATGAGAAATAAATTGTATGTTCAATTGGGGTTACAAAAGGAGAACAGTGAAAAATTGGGCCAAAGCAATATTTAAAGAAATAATGGTTGAAAAATTTCCAAAGATCCTAGCATTCATATGAAGCCCAAGCAGAATAAATACAAAGAAAACCACACCTGAGCACATCAAAATAAAATTTCTGAAAACCAAAAGGTTAAAAAAACATTTTTAAAGGGTAGAGTAAAAGAACTTATTACCTACAAAGGAGCAATAAAATGACTTACCGCTGATTTCAAAACAGAATTTATGCAAGTAAGAAGAAACTGTAGTACCAGTTTTAAAGTAGGAAAATAAAATACCAGCTGGAATTCAACACCAGCTGGAATTCAACATCCAGTGTACGTATTATTCAAATTTGCAAGTTAAACTAACATGTTTTCTGTCATACGTAGCGATAATTTGTTGCTAACAGTTCTGCACTAAAAATTAAGCTGAAGACAATATCCCAGATGAAAATAATGAACTGCAGGAAGAATAAAGGAATAATGGGAAGGCCTTACATGACAAAAATATGTGAGGAATTTAAGTACGTAAATACAATAGCACAAAATGTGGAAGAGGAGTTAATGATGATAACAAATATTTTAATTATGAACAACACTTTTAACATACTTGATCTTACGACACATACTCAACATTGCACCTCTAATTTATAGAATACAAATTCTTTCCTAGTGCACAATGAACAATTATCAAATTGATCACATTGTAAACAATAAAGTAGATTTCAAAAACTTCAAATGATTGAAATAATATAGTGTCTTCTTTGATCTGATGCCTTTATGCTAGAAATCCATTTTTTAAAAACACCAGAAAATAGTCAAATGTCTTAGAATTAAAGAATACACTTTTGAAGAATGCTTGGGTCAAAGAAATAATTGTAATGTGCAGTAGAAAATATTTGGAACTGAATGACAATAGAAAGATAATATATATAAGCTTTGAGATGCAATTAAAGCTATGTTTAGAAGAAATTTTTTTTTAGTCATAAATACATCTATTAGAAAAGGCCTCAGCCCACCGTGCCTGTAATCCCAGCACTTTGGGATGCCAAAGCAGGAGGATGGTTGAGGCTAGGAATTCGAGACTAGCCTGGGCGAAATAGCTAGACCCTATCTCTGCAAAAAATTTTAAAAAGTAGCCAAGTATGCTAGCATGTGCCTGTAGTCCTAGCTCCTCAGGAGGTTAAAAAAGAAGGATGGCCTGAGCCCAAGGGTTTGAAACTGCAGTAAGCTAGGATCATGCCACTATACTAACCTGGGCAATAGAGCAATATCCTATCTCAAAACATAAACAAAACAAGAAGGCCAAAAATTAATGGTCTAAACAACTATGTCAAGAAATTAAGGAAAAAAACTGACGAAATTGGGAAAAAAATAATAAAAAGCAGATGGTGATGAAATAGAAATTTACAGTAAAAAATTTAATAACACCAAATACTTAGAAAGATTAAGAAAATTCCTAATAATACTGAATAAGATTAAAAAAAAGAAGCTACAACTATCAAGAATGTGAAAAAGAACATCACTGTAGATCCTACAGATAATTAAAAGAAAATATTATGAACAACTCTCTGTCAATAAATTTGACAACAGATAAAATGGACACATTCCTTGAAGAATACAGCTTGCAAAAACTGACACAAGAAAAAATACAAATAATTCCATTTTTGTTAATTAAATTGAATTTATTATTAAAAATCACTACAACAAAATTCTGTGCTCATGTAAATTCACGTGCGAGTTTTTCTATGCGTTGAAGGAAGAACTAAAATCAATCTCACAGAAACTATTTTCCAAAATAGAAAAAGAGGACATATTTCTCAACTAGTATTTTGAGGCCAGCATAAACTTGCCAAGATTATTGTAAGAAAGGAAAATCACAGTCCAATCTCTTTCATGAACATAGATACAAAAATTATCAACAAAATGTTAACAAATTAAATCCAGAGAAAACATAAGAAAGACAGTATGACATGAGAAAACTGGGTTTATTTCAGGAATGCAATGCTTATTTAACATTAAGGAATTTATCAGTATAATTATCACATAAATGGAATAAAGGAAACAATTTCATTATCTCAATAATTATAAGAAAATTATTTGATCAAATTTAACAGTGGTCCCCCCCAAAATTCTTAGGAAATCAGAAATAAGCAAGAATTTCTCTAATCTAACTAATGGATTTCTTACAAAAAACTGTCAACTAACATCATAATTAATACTGAGATATTTAAAGTTTTATCATTGACAACAAAACAAAGATACTTGCTATCACATTTCTATTAAATCATTAAATATGAAATGTCCAATTTTGAATTAAAAGTGTAGTTTATTATATCTCAAATAAGAAGCAGTACAATTAATCAAAGTATGCACCTAAACAGTTTTGCCATCTTGACAGTAGCTTGTTTATGCCCGCAGCAAAGAAGCCTAGAGAATGAGAGACAATGAAATCGTGAAAGGTGTTTTCCACAGCTTGTTGAGAATTGAATATTTTTCCTTGCAAGAAGAGGTCCAAAGCCTGGAAGAAGTGGCAGTGACGTGGTTGTGAGTTGGTGCAAGGTCTGGTGAATATGGTGTATGACAGAGTTTCCAAGTCCAGCTGCTGTAGTTCGAGCAGCATTGTTTGTGTGACATGTGGTCAAGCATTGTCTTTCAAGAAAATTGGCCTGTGTCTATTGACCAATCTCTGCTGCTTAATCACAAGCATCCTTATCATTTCATCCAGTTGGTTGCAGTAGACATCTGCTATAATCGATTGACCAGGTTTCATGAAGCTGTAGTGAATAATACCAGCGCTGGACCACCAAACAGGCACCATTAGCTCTTTTGATTAATATTCAGTTTTAGACTGTGTTTTGGCACTTCATCTTTATCCAACCATTGTGCCAAATGCTTGCACTTGTCAGAAAGAATCCATTTTTCATCACAGGTAACAATACAGTGTAGACATGATTCACCTTTGAGTCGTGACAGCAAAGAAAGGTAGGCTTCGAGACGATTTCTCTTCTGATGCTCATTTAATTCATGTGGATCCCATCTATTCAGCTTCTTTACATTCTCGATTTGATCTCAAATGGTCCAATATTATTGGAATACTAACATCAAACCTTGCTGCTAATTCACACGTAGGTTGAAATGGATTTGCTTCGACTGCAGCTTTCAGCTCATCATTATCCACCTTGGTCTCAGGTTGCCCATGTGGCTCATTTTCAAGATGAAAATCACCAGAACAAAACTTCTCAAATCATTAACATACTGTGTGTTCATTAGCCACATCCCTCCCAAACGGTTTGTTGATATTTTGAGCTGCCTGCACTGCATTGGTCCCATGACAAAACTCATGTTCGAAAATAACACGAATTTTTGACTTGTCCATGATTTCACAAAAATCACTCTAAAAAAAATTTAAAAGATAATCACAAGCTTTTGAAAGACTGAGGATGTCCCTTCACAATAGCCATAAAAGAGGAAGCGTCAAAGTGAAATGTCAGAAATATCAACTGTCAAACTTAGTACTTAAGGAAATTAGACACTTCATACTTAATAACCTAATGTTAACATTGTCTTGGAAGGCCTAGCCAGGGCAAGAAAGCAAGAAAGGAAATAAAAGTCATTAGGATGGTGTATCAGTTTCCTATAACTGCTGTAACAGATTGCCACAAACTTGATGGCTTAAACAACAGAAGTTTGTTCTCTTTACAGTTCTGGAGTCTAGAAGTCCAAAATCTGGCAGGGCCACACTCCCTTTGGAGCTGGGGGGCGGGAGGTGGGTTGGGTGAGGGGAGGTGGGCAGGGTGGGAAGAATTGATTCCTTGTCTCTTCCAGCTCCTGATGGCTGACCTGGCGTTCCCGAACTTGTGACTGCGTCACTCCAATCTCTTCCTCCACCTTCACATCAAGTTTTCCTCTGTGTGTCTGTATCTTCCTGTGCTGTTCTCTTCTAAGGGCATTCATGATGATATTTAGGACCTACCCAAATAATCCAGGACAATGTTCTCAGTTCAAGATCTGTAGCTTAATTGTACCCAAAAGAGCCTTTTTCCAAATAAGGTAATATTTACAAATTCCGGGGATTAGGATTTGACATCTTCCTGTGGCCTTCATTTAACCTTTCACAGATGAAAAACAAACATATAAAGTCATAATTATTTACAGATGAGATGATTTTATAAATAATAATCTGAAAGAATTTACAAATAAACTACAAGTGAATTCACTAAGGTTGCTAGATGCAAAGCATTATTTTCAAATCAATTAAATTTTGACATACAATCAACAAATAGCTAAAAAATAAAGTTTTTAAAAGAAGCCATATGCAATACCACAGAAACCCACCAAATTCCTCAAAATAAATCAGATTAATGTTGTACAATACCTCTTAGGTAAAAACTACCATTACTGAGGGAAATTGGGGAAGACCTAAATAATTAGAGAGGTATATCAGGTTTCATGGAGTGAAGTATTCAATATTGTAAAGATGTCAGATTTCTCTAAGTTGATCAAGAAATCCAAGGAAATACAAATCAAAATTTTCATTGATTTTTAAATAAAAATTGACAAGTGGACTCAAAAATTGTATGGAAATCAAAGGGTCAATAATAATTAAGGTAAACGTGAAGAACAAGAAAGATGTAGTTCTTGTACTAGCAGATATCAAGACAATACAAAACTATGGTAATTAAGACAATAGCATAAGTAACAAAGACACAGTGGCACACTTGTGGGAAAAAACAGAAGATCCAGAAAGAGACCAACGCTGACATTACTCTTCACTTTGTATTTTCTTCTCCCAGAATCCACCTCGAATTGCCTACATCCAACACTCTTCCCTGGCTCACTTTCCCTTAGCATAGACGTCTTTATTAGAGGTCGTGTGTACATTGATCTTAACCCTCTACTATAATCTTCTGGAGGAAAAGTGACAAATCTATTATCTCTTTATATATAATAAATGCTAGCTGTCCCTGTAATTTCACTCACAGAGAAGAGGCCCTGCAGATAACCTTCTAGATGACCTGACCAGTTCCCATATCTTCTTGAAGAGCAAACTTCAATCCTGAGCAGTGAAGAGACTTGCTAAAATAACATGTTTAGTTAATAGAGGAACCAAACCTAAAGTCTAGGTAAGAACAATTCTAAGTTGACAGTCAGGAAATTCTAATGTCTCTGACTCCCTGTGAAGACTACAAAGAATGCACTCTAATGCCACATAAAGAAATGACCCTTGCTCTTTGTGTATTTCTTGTAATACAGTGATCTGCTTTATGGTAAGACCTGGCAGGTGTCTTCAGAACAGGCTCTCATTAATAGAGCCACTCCTCTAGGGACGGGCTGGACGCTTGGCCGTGCACTAGGATGGAGGAGACAGGAGAGGGCAATTTTGGCATCTCTGAGCCTCCCTGCCCTATTTGATCTCAGCCTTGAGCAGGGCGGACATCTTGGCAAGTGCTCCCTGCAGCGCTATTGGGGTGGGAGGATGCGGAGTAACCGGGAAGCACTCATTACAGGAGGCAGGCTGAAGGAGGAGGGGATCCCAGCAGCTGGTTGCAAGCTGAATGAAGTGAGCAAGTTCTATCTTCTGAGCCACAGTCTGAATCTCTGAATTAATTTCTGCTTTGAAGTCCTACCGCTTGTGAAGTTCATTTTAGTTCTGCTGTGTTGTGGGAAGGGCCACGGTTCCACACTAGAAACAACACGTCAACACAACATGTCAGCGCTGTGGGGCAGGAGCTATCTGAGAGCTCTCCAAGGGGAAAGAGAAACTTGGGGAACAAAAGCAGCCCCCTCAACCATCTGCTGCCCCATCTGAACCAGAAGTGCCCTCTGTCTGTCCTGCACACTTGGATGATTCACAATTACTCCTCTCTTTACATCCTCCATCCTCTGCTTTGTCTGGCGCGTGAACCACTGCACTCTGGGGAGTCCAACCTCACTTCTGCACGTCTGACCATACCTTTCTCTCATCAGAGAGCTGATCTCTTTACTACATGGGAGGGTATTTCATAAATAGGGAATCTACATTCTCACAAGCCAATTGCAAAATTGAGTCCAAAAGTCCTTCTGTCTCTGTCTCTGTCTCTCTCTCTCTCTTCTTTCTCCCTCTTTCTCTCTTGCTCTCACTTCCCCTTTCTCTCCTTAGGCTTTTGCCATGACTTGGAGCTCTCTAGAAGGAAACGCACTTGCCCTGGTGGCTGTGAAGTGAAGTGCCACCCATCAAATGGGAGATGAGAAGGGCACCAAGAGGCCCTGGCACGACACATCGTGGCACTGACGATGACATTAGAGCAGAAGAAGAGAGAGAATTCCACAGGTGGGAGACAAGAGTCTTCCCACTAGAAGAGGGTTAGTTTAATTTCATGCTCCAAATCAGCTCTGAGAGTCAGTTTCATTAATAGGAAATCACTGGTGGTACAGGAGTTAACGCCTGTACCCTAAAAACCTCATCCGGTCTCTGCCCTGGTGGACAGGCCCATGTCAAGACAAGGTAGCCCTGGGGAGAGAGAGGCTGATTTCCTTTTCTCGCCGTTCTATAATGCCCAGCGGTGTCTGGAAGAAGGAGTGGAGGTGAAAAGCGTGCTGAGAAAATCTCGCCACACCAAATAGTCTCTATCCCCCTTTTTATAGTTGTCGTGGAAAATAAAAGTGTTTAAGTCCTTCTTCCATGTGCTTTAAAAAATAATTATAAAATAAGGGAAATGTGCATTTCAGGCGTGAAGCATGTTAAGACACTGGAGTATGAATTTCACAAAAGCCTACGCTTAAGTCAGAACACTGGTTGGCATTCATCACTCACTGTAAACGTCGACTGCAGCGCCTGGATTCCTGGGGAGGGAGTTTGCCGGCTTGCACAGTCCGGAGCCCTCCTAGCCCAGTTTCATGTTCTGGGAGACTGTGTCATGTCAGGACATGCTCCTGCAGTCCCAGGTATGGCCATGGCAGAAATGGCTGAGGAGCGTATTGCAGCTGAGGCAGTTTCCTTTGCAGGTACTTTTCTTTTTTCCTTTTGAAAGATTTTCAGATAAAATTTGGAAGGTTTTTTAGAAATTTAGGGGGAAAAAAAAGTGTGCTCATGTATTTATTGAAAAAGCATCCCAGAGAACAGAATGGCCGAGGGCAATTTCTAGTCCTAGCCCGCCTGCCTTTCCTTCTCATCTGCACTGCTTACCACTGCGTGGCTCCGGGCAAGAGCTGTACACTCTCTAGGCCTCGAAACTCTTCCTCCACGATCAAATAGGGACCCTACCAGAACTTAGTTTTGCACGGTTGTTGTGTGTGAAGGAACCACTGCTGGGGAGTACATATTGGCTGACTGCACTAAAAACTTAAGAGTTTCTCAGACTCCATAAGGGCAACTGCCTTGTATTTGTCCTTTTAAAAATAGAATGTATTGGCCTTTTTTGTCACGACGAGGAGTCCGTTCGTAGTCTATGGCGAATGTATCTTGCTCTCACTCTGTAAACCTATATCTTGCTCTATAATCCTATCTTTCTGTCCTCAATAAACCTCATTTCATGCTTTAAAAAAGAATGTATCAAATCTTTTCCATTATATGTTAAAACAATTTGAAAAATACACAGAAGTAGAAAAAAGAAGAAAAGGCATTTTATGGCCTCACTCGAAGGAAAACACTAATTAAATTTTGGTAAATTTCCTTTTGGTCTTTCTCAGACACAGATAAAAGAAAAAAAAAAATCACTCACATGGTGTGAGCTTGCTACAAATATCAATCCAGAAGAGGGTGCCTTGTAAACATGAGTGTCCTGAGTGGCTCAAAACTGGGCCTGGTCTCGCTTTGCCGATTCACTGGCCAGAGTGGTCTCTGTGGTTACTCCGAGGAGCAGTCCTGCTTCTCCAGACAGAAGGCAGGGGCCCAGGGAGAAATCACACAGTTTATTCTTTCTGTAACATTTTTATTTTTCCAAACATAAGCCTGGGCCTATGCTAGATGCTCAATAAATAGCTGTAGAACAGAACTGAGAAGCTATGGTGTTATTCATAATTGTCGTTGTAGAAATAATGAAGATCTTAGAAAACTAGCCTGGACAGGACCAAAACCTTGTCTGCCAAAATAACCGATGTTTCTAGGAAACGGCAGTCATTGCTGATGAGTTACGGGAGGGACACCATGTATTCTGGCCTACGTCGTGAGGACAATCGTTGGTCCCATTAGTTAGCGGTGGCTCCAAATCTTAAGAGCTGGTTTGAAGATTTTCACAGAGGAGCAGAGATACTTGAATATTTTAGACTGAAAATGGACATTTGCTGACCTTCTTAAGAGCTCCGACTGAGGATGGGCACAGACGGTGGGGCAGTGGAGGAGGGCATGTCTTCTCGGCTGGCCCATCATGGGGTGGCAGTTGGTACAACCTGACTAACCCCACCCTGGGTATCCTCACAGGGTTGGCTCCCAGCAGAGAAGTCAGAAGTGTTTGTCTTTGAGGGTCGCCCCCTCCGTGCTCTACTCCTAAGTACCTACGCTCTTTGAGGTAATTCTGCCTTATCCAGAATTGATTTCAGAAAACCAGCCTCTGTCTACCATTTACCTCTTAATGGGAATAAATAATTATGCTCCTTCCCCAGGTAAATTAATTCTTTCAGCTTCGTCTGTGACTGTGGAAAAGGGGTTTCTGTCTCCCATGTCAACTAGTGGGGAAGGGAGGAATTTGGGGAGTGCTAGACTCAGTTCAGGTCCTGAGTTATACCGTAGGAAAGGTCACCCCATGTGGCTGGTTTTGCTCTCACTTCCTGATTCCCAGGAACCCTCCTCCTCCTAATCCTGACTGCAGTGTTCTTCCCTATTTTCCTTTGAACACAGAGCTACACACCTTGATGTTTTCATTAGATAGTTGCAATAGCTAGCACAGCTGGTAGGGAAAAGACTAATATTATTTTCAATTACAGACGAGGAAAGTAACACTTAGGAAGAAAGACTGCTTAAGCAAAGTTACACAGGGTTGAGTGGAAGAGCCAGGAGTAGCATCCAGGTGCCCTGATGTGAGTCCAGAAGTCTGTCCTCACCAGGACACCACACGGCGCGATGGTGCCTGAAGTTGGGACCAGTCACCCTCCCTCAGGGTTAGGTCTTCTTTGCCATTCACTCAAGCAAGTACCAGACTTGGGTGGCAAGATTACTTGCCTCAGGTGAGATGCTCCTCACTCCACAGGCCTGTCCATGGGGTGGGAGTGGGGTCTTGGGTGGGAGAGGAGACCTGGACCTCCACCATCAGCAGCCCCTGAAACAGTCTAGGGCTTCTCTCTGGTGCTGCTGGGTATTTGTTTTCCAGACATCTCAGAGAGATAAGGCCTTGATGAGCATTCTAACTCCCTTTCTAGTAATTCCAAGTCCAAGTTGACATTTGTATAGTCTCTATTTACTGTTTGTTCACTTCTATTTATCTGGGGTCTCTAGGATATCAGTGCTGTCAATACTTGCTGCAAGAGAGAGATGGTGGAGCGAGTATATGAGGTGGGCTGTGTTGAAATGGGGTGGGGGTGCTCGTCCCAGCCTGTCAGCTCTGATGCTGATGAGGTAACAAGAGCCACTACACTTTCTTTCCACTCAAAATTAGAAAGTTTGACCCTTCAAGGAGAAGTTTGGTGCCTGTAGCTACCTCAGTCAGCATCAGAATTATCCTGAGATATCTGAAAATGTTTCTGTGCTGCGGGACCCAATGTAGCAATAGTTTTTCTATGAGAAGCTGGTCACATGAAACAGTTCTGTCATATAATAAGAAGAATTATTTTTCACATGTACCCCATAAATACACACAATATTTTAGGTATCCATAAAAATTAAAAATTATAAAAAATAAAAAAATAATTTTTATAGATCAGATTTACTGAATGTTTATTATACATTTCAATGCTTTACATGTATGCGTTAGTAACAAAACTACCTTGTTTATCAGTTTCCTATTCTGTCATAATAAATTACCACAGATTTGTGTCTTAAAAACAACATTTATTATCAATATTTGTTGTCTCACAGTTCTGTAGGTCGAAAGTCTGGTATGGGCCTTACTGGACTCAACCGAGGCGCTGACAGGGTTGCATTTCTTTCTGGAGGATCTAAGGGAGAATCTGTTTCCTTTTTCATCCAGGCTATTGGTCAAATCTAGTTCCTTGTGCGTGTCGGATCCAGGTCTCCATTTCCTGGCTGAATGAAAGCTGAGGACGCAGTTCCCAGGTTCCAGGGGCAGCCACATTTCTTAGCTCACAGCCCCCTCTGTTCTTAGGGAACCAGGGTGTGCGCATCTCTGGGGGGCCATCGTTCTGCCTGCCATACCCTGAAATCTCGTGGTGTGGCCTAATAAAGGTTTGTTTCTTGCCCGTGTAACATTCTGTGGATATAATGCAGCTTTCCTCTAGTGTGTATCTCTCCCATTTAGGGCACGTGAACTTTTTAGGAAAAAAGCTGCTGCTAAATCAAGTAAAATGGAGACTGTTGGATTAGAAACTATGACTTTGAATAGGTAGTGATGGTGGAGGGAGAGGATGGAAGCCCGGCTGGTGTGGGCTCAAGAGGTAACAGGAGGAGAGTAATTGAAGACAGTGAGCATAGTCAACTATAATTATTTTTGTGTTACTGGCCAGAAGTTTGAGGACCAGGGATTGTCAGTGCAGAGCCTAGAGTGGTCCTTGGGAAAATTGAAAAGTAGGCGAAGTTGGTCTGGGAGCCACTCCTCTCAGGTAAGAACTCTGGATTGGCACCCAGAAGAGTCTAGAATCAGGCCAGTCATTTACTTCTCTTGGTATTTACTTGGCTATAAGCCCTCAGTGTCAAATGCAAATGATGTCTTTAATGTATAATATGTGTGCATATATATATACTTACATACTTATCATGTATCAAACATGAATTTAATATATATTTGTGGAATTGATTTGAATTAAACAAACAACGAAAAATACAGTGCGGTAAGGGCTATCAACAGAAGTTTGAACAAGGACCACTTATACCGGAGAACATATTAGCTTGTGTTAAATCAGTACTCCATTATGTGTTATGTGTTCAGTTACTCCTCTCTTACTGAAGAATATGGCCAGTGTGAAGAAAAAGGGGAGAGTTGCATATGGTCATTATGCGTGTTGTGTTTGGAATCAGACATTCTTAGGTTTAAATCTCTGCTCTGCCACTTACAGCTATGTGATCGTGGTCAAGCTAATTAACTTTCTCCAGTTTCAACTTTTCCATCTGTAAAATGGGTTTGACAACAGCCCCTTTCTGTAGGTGAGATAAATACAGAATTCTTATAAAACACCTAGAACAATGCTCAGTAAATACTAGGCACTGCTGTTGTTACACTTAACTGGATGTGGATACGGCGTGAGGGTGCAGATGAAGGGGTGGAGTCCAGGAAAGATTTCTGCATGTGTTTGAGGGCTGGGCTGCAGGGGTGTGAGTCCGCAGAGGGAAGGACAGTCCCAAGTCTCTTTTTAGTGCAAGTGATAATGAGAAGAGCCTGAACCACAGTGGTGGCCGTGGAGGTGGTGAGGACAAGAAGGGTTTGAGAGCTTCTTAGGAGAGAGAGTCAAAAGGACTTGATGATGAGCGAGGGAAGAGTTGAGGTTAATTCCCAGGGTTCAAGCCTGGGAAACTGGCTGGGTCATCAACGAAGAGCTGCTTTGTGAGAGAAGAACACAAAACATCCCTTAGTTTGGGCTCTGTTCACTCAAGGGTGCTTGTGGGACCCACAAATAGAGAGAACTACAGCCCACTGAATGTGTGGCTCTGATCCTCTGTTCTCTGCATCTTGTTCAGAAATAGTACTTTGGGTAGTATCTGCATAGCAGTGAAGTGGAACCACGCATGTGAGTGACGTCACTCAGAAATGGCACAGAGCAGGGTTCCTCACTCTTTGACACCACTGATGTTTTGGCTGGGACGATTTCTGTCGTGGGGACTTGCCTGTGCATGGTAGGAGGGTTAGCAGCGTTCCTGGCCTTCACCCAGTAGATACCAGTGGCATCCGTCCTCCCCAGCCGTGATGACCAAGCATGTCTCCAGACATTGCAAGATGTCCTTGGGAGGACAAGGACACTTTGAAAACCACTGGATAAAAGGAGTGAACCCTGAAGTCCACCAAGATTTAAAATAAAAGAAGAGGAGTTAGTGTGAACAACTAAGAGAAGACAATTCCAAGAAAGGAGGGTTTGGAAAAATCAACCTCTCTGGAGAGTCTACATAAGACGTGGACAGAAAAGAATATTCTTTGGATTTGGTGATGCACCAGTCCTTGGCGACCCCATTGATAGGACTGGTGGGACAGGAGACTGGAGGTGGGGAAATAAATTAAATGCATGGGAACTCAGTTAGGGAATGTAAACTCTCAATAAGCTTGAGTAGGAAATGAAGGGGTGAGTAGAGCAGTAGTTAAAGGGGTGGGGTACCCGGGAGGCGCCTTCTGTGATTAAACTCCTTGTGTCTTGCTAGATGACGAGCTGTTTAAGGCAATGACCCCATCTTATTTCTTTTTGAAATGTCACATTTAATTTATAGAACAAGCTCAATAAATGTACATTGGTTGGATTAAGAACTGATTTTGTTACCTTTTCATATGCTTTGGATATTTTAAAATAACTCCAGGAAGACAGCAATGCTCAACACCAAGGGGTGAATCACAAATGGCAGAATTTGAAACATGAGTCAGAGATATTTTGGGTGTAGACCTGCCCCGTGTCCTCTAACCATGCCACCTACTCACCTCACATTTCCCATACCAACCGATTGTTCCCTTTTTTGCTGGCAACCAGGCTTTGTTCCCTAACTAAAGCCATGGATAATTATTTTGCCCTTGACTAATTGACAGAGACAAATAGATACTAAATTGAACAGATAAGGGGAACAAATTTGGTGTCCTTGTCTTTCTGGAACTCCTCAGGCCGGGAGAGATTGGAATGCTCCTCTGGATTGAATTGCACAAAATCGTACTGTCAATCTTAAGGATGTCTGCGTGAACTAATGAGATGCAAACAGTGACACATCAAAAACAGAACCCAACAGAAAACCTCCTAACTTATAATGTTGTCCTAAGGGCGGCAGCAGAGTACATGAAAGAGAGGTGGGAAAACACAGCTAACAGCAAGACTTTGGAGTGATGAGTTCTTGGTTTATCTATAGTTTATGAACATAATCTCAGCCTAAAAAGATGAATGGGAAGAGATTCTCAGGGAAAAGAATCTCTTATCTGAAGCATACAGGGTTGTAGTTTTGTAAAACCACAAGCAGAGGCGAAGTTTATTTTCATTTGGTTTTGACCATAGCTCATGTCTTCTCACTCAAAAGAACTGATAACCAGAAATAGCTTTGAAAAAAATTGGTGACCAACATCATTTACATCCAGAACCTTCCCCAGATCATAGCTTCTGAGAAGTCAGGGCTTTCTCAGACCTGACTCAGGGCTGTTCTTTACCTCACTGGGCCCAGTATCTTCACCCAGCAGTTGCTTGGCTGATGCCTGTTGAACTAAAATGGAGTGATTTTTTGAATTGATGCAGTTTAAAGTAGGATTTTGAATGTCTCATTTGATTTGAAATAAAAACTCAGAAAATCCAGCTGGGCATCAGATGACGCCAGCGGCCTTGGGGAGAACAGCTCTCAGGTAAGCCCCGACTCCGGCCGCAGTGCTCAGCAGCCGGCTTAATCAGAGCGCCTCTCCTGCAGCCGGCATGATGAGCAGTGACATGCTAATTGAAATGTACTTTCCCCAGTGAACCACTTAACAATTTATATAAATATCAAAGCCCTGGGCTTTACTGTCAGTCTTTGTTTTGGAATGAGAAATTTATAAAAAACATATGTTTCCAACTGTCATTGACAGAGTGTTCTGAAAATATGGCCACTGAATCACATCCGACTTTTCTTTCTGCAGACACCGAACCAGTCAGGGTACATTTCTCCGTTCATAACATCTCCTTTCAGAAGGAGTCTACTCCACACCGGGGTTTCATTACTGAAATCTGGGCAACTGTTGATAATGGAGGCGCTGTTGAGGGAAAGAATGGCTGGGAAAAAAGAGCTAGTGTATTTGAAATTTCTAATTCTGGCAGGTGAGAAAAGAGACCCAATTAGGACAGAAATCACTGCTCTTGTTGCTGCTTGGTAATCCTGATGAATAATATTGTCTTCTCTGGTAACGGTCAGACACAAATCTGTGTCCCTTTCGTGGGCAAAAGTCCTGTGATTGTGAGTGAAATCGTCCCTGAATCCGGAGACCTCCCTGCTTGAGCTGGAGGAGGGATAGTCTGTCTGCAGTGGTAAGTCTGGCTGGCAGAGGGCTTGGGAGTTGAGCCGAAAGTGTGAAATTCTGCAATAACTGTATCAACTGTGCCAGACAGAGTATCTTTTGTCTTCTTAAGCTATCTGACTTTCCCATAGGGTTTCTATCCCCCAACATGCCTCAAATGGTATTGCTTAATGAAAAACGCCACTCGGGACAAGGTAGCTTTGGCCAACCACCCTGCATGGTGAGACATTCTAGCAATTCTAGTTATACGGGAGAACAGGACCGGCTTAGAAAGCTTGGGAAAATGAGCCCTTAGAGTGGCACCAACAGTGTGGCAGGCTGGTAGGGCAGAGGGGACAGGTCACTTGTCAGTCTTTGTCCTCCACAAGGCTCTCGAATCCATCTTGAAAACGCCAAAGACCCTGAAACCCATGCGATTGTTTTGCTTCTAGGCTACATATAAATCTTTTAATTGCGTGCCCTAAGCCTTGAGACATTCAGGCTGAATTGCTTTGGGGGAAAAAATAAAAAAAACAAAAGAAAAAAGGAGAGGAAGGAAGGAAGAAACTTCTGCTGGCAGTCAAGTGATCTGCATTTCATTTCAATTTAGATAGTTTTACTCTACATTTTTTTCCCAAGGTTTCCTGGATTTCAATAATATATCTTTCATCACCAGATCACCAAAAAGTGGTTATGTTGAGCTGTCCCAGGGGCTTTGGAGTGGATATCAGGGATTACTTTATAACTGGGAACTTATGAATTGTGTTGGGTTTACAAATGACTTGTTTTTCTCAGTTTAATGGTCAGACCATGAAACTGATAACTTATTCCTGGAAGGAAGGATATGTGCATGATATGTTAATGGGTCTTTGAGAACAGGATTTAAAAGCAACTAAAACACACACACACACACACACACACACACACACACTCAGCTAGTTTTAAATAAGACATTTGCTGAGTAGATGAGCTCTCTCTGGCTTCCACAAATCACAGGCATTCAATTTTCCATTTTAACGCGTTCCCGCATCGCTCTACCCTTGACCCACCTATTCTGCCTACTCTAAGAGGTTTAGAGCTGAATTTCTTTTTAACCTCTTAGCAGCTGTCATTTGACCCTGAAGTACAAGCACAGTATTGTGCAGCGCAGTGGACTTCCAGCAGGAACAGCAGTGGGGAAACCCCTAGGCCAGTACTGGCTGACCTGCACCAGGGCAGTCGGAGGCTGGCAGTGGGTGCTGGGTGGCTGGGCAGGGAAGGGCAGTGAGTGTGGTGCATTTCCCGGCACATCTGTTTCATTTCATGTCAGTCTGAGGGCTGAGGCTGGGCAGGGGATAGCAGGAGGGGGGTTGATAGGTGGGGGGTTTCTGCAAAAGACATGTTTGGATTTCCATTTTATAAGGATGAAAGAACTTGTGTTTGCCAAATTGTAAACCCAAGGAAATATCCTGGGCTGGAAGCAGGGAATTCAACTGCAGCCTTTGAGGCAAAGGTGATTTATGGCTGGCCCAAGGAAGAGTCCGGGTCCACAAAGTGAGGGAGGTGGGAATTGAGGAAGCAGAATAAGAAAATGAAAGGAGGAGTGGAATTTTCCTGACTCTCCAAAAGCTATCTCAGTATAATATTGTGATCAGTTAGGTGTAAATAAATCAGAAACATGTGGATTGAACTTCTCATCAAGTGGGGGAAATACAGTCATGTGCCACATAACGACATTGCAGTCAGTGACGGACCACATATACAATGGTGGCCCGGTGAGATTATAATACCATATTTTACTGCACCTTTTCTACATTGAGATACACAAATAGCACTGTAATGTAATTGTCTGCAGCATTCAGTATAGTAACGTGCTGTACAGGGTTGTAGCTTAGGAGCAATAGGCCATACCATGTAGCCTAGGTGTGTAGAGGCTGTGCCACCTAGGCTTGTGTAAGTGCACTCCATGATGTTCCCACAGTGATGAAATCACCTGATGATGTGTTTCTCAGAATGCATTCCTGTCGTTAAGCGAGGCGTAACTGTAGTGGGAAACAGTGGTTGTCACACTGGGGGCATGGGATGATTCTAATGTGGACCCGGGTGAAAAATATCTCAGGTGACTGACAGGCGAAAGGTCTTCCCGTGATGGACTCTCTCCAACTTCGGAGGATGGTTATATTGAAAGCTGATAGTCAAAGCCACCTTTATTTTCCCCAAGGTGATAGACGTTCTAGGATTTACTTCCCACTCCTTCCTGCAACGGCCGCCCCCACCATCTCCAGCCTGTAAGGTTTCTCTCATTGTTCTGTTAGGACCACCCCTTGGCAACCATTGCTATTACCTTTTTAGTTTCAGTGGATTTTCAACAAAGTGACTTTACTGTTAGTTTCTTTTCTTCCAAAGATACAGATAAAAAAATGTATGTTTAACGTCGTAGCATCTCTTCATTGATTTACCTTCATAGGCTCTGCCCTGTGCATCATTTGCATGATAATTTTGGTTAATGTTAAACATTTAGCAATTTTATTTGTAGAGTTTTAGTTCTGTTGACATGTTGCTAGGTCACTGGGGTGATTCTTGGGGTGAGGTTTCCTGGAGGGGAGGATGGCGGGGGGGAGAGAGGGAGGGCTGCAAAAGAGGGTCAGAAAAGCTGACTGAGGCAGAGCATCGATGGCTCCCTTCCTGCAGGTGACAAAAACCACGAGGCTTGTGGAGGATGGACGATGCTCTGTGCACTGTGCTAAGCTCTTCAGACACGTTCCTTCATTTAGCCCCGAGAATAGATATGGAGGGTATATGATACCCATTTTATGGATGGGAGAACTGAAGGGCAGAGACATTAATCACCTGTTTGTGTTTACAAAGCTGCACAGGAGGACTAGGTGAGGCAAACAAGACACTTGCCTCAGGTACACAATTTAAGGGGGTGCCCTAAAACTTAATAATCCAGATTGGTGATGGTTTAATGTACAGTTTTAAAAAAGTAATTAATGCAGAATAATCCACAATGAACACATTATTCAAATTTTAAATCAAGACAGGATCTGACTTGCGCAACTCTCCTCTCTGGGCTGGTGCACACAACTATGTGAATCTGCAAAACTGCGATTCCTGACACGTGGCCCCCAGCCAAGTGTCCCAACTGCTCATAGCTTGCATCCAAGGTGTCCACATGTTGGAGAGACAAAGGCAGAAAGAGAGGGTGAGGAGAGAAAACCCACCGAACTGAGTGATAGGCAAGCGATGAGGCCCGTGGGACGGGGGTCGGGGGGTCTGGATCAAAACCTCCAGGGTCACGGGAAGGAAGGAAGGGAGGTAAGGAATGCAACTGGGAGGCTCAGGAGTCCTTGCGTGTTTGTGGCTGTAATTGACCCAGACTGTTCAGCCTCACTGAGGGAAAAGGAAGACAGACATGGCGGGGTTGGGGACGGGGCACGACAAAGGCCAACAGCAGGTAACCCACAGCCATGGTGGGAGCTCGTCAAGCCACAGTCAGCTGCAGGGTGGCAGGGATGAGGGAGCAAGGGGGTCAGAGGGTGGGCTGAGGTTGGAGCGATGGCGAAGGGATGGGAGGGCCAGGAAAGACATGTCAGGGCCGCAGTGAGGAAAGCAGTCCCCCCAACCATGCTTCCAAGTCCTTTACACCCAACAACTCGCTTCTTCTCACAATAACCTGAGAATCAGGAGCTTTCTTTGCGATAGGGGTCTTCTCAGTTCAGATGAGGAGCTGAGACACAGAGGCATGTGGTCGCTTGCTCAAACTCACAGTTAGCCAAGGGCAGAGGCAGGGTTTGACCTGGGAAGTTTGCTCCCCTGCCCTCGACCGCTGCGTGACACGGGGAGAAGCCCAGAAGATCCGGAAGAAACCTAAAGACCAAGATGAGGAGTTTAAAACTCTAAATCCCGCTTGGGCTGTGCTAGATAGTATCTAAATAGTGTGGAGAAAGGCCCCCTATCCGACAGGAGTCCAGGCTGGGGGTGCATGAATTAATCGTGCTCTGATTTTCCATGAATGGCAGTTAACAGAATAGGCTCTGGCCCCCCGAGACAGACAGAATTAAGTCCACTTAAACTTTTTGAGCTTCATTTTTCTCACCTG
Organism: Avahi laniger; assembly: GCA_963575035.1. Lineage (NCBI taxonomy): Eukaryota > Metazoa > Chordata > Mammalia > Primates > Indriidae > Avahi > Avahi laniger. Next base: position 20,196 of record CAUYSK010030813.1, read on the forward strand.
TGGAATGGGGATGGTAATACCTTTCCACATAGAGCTGTTGTTTGAAGAAACAAGAAAATGCAATTGGGCACAGAAGACATTTTAGTCATCTGAGCTCCAGATACAGTAGCTGCTCCAATATTTGTTAATATCATTAGGAGTTGGATAATCCTCATTGTGAGTATCATTTGCCACCTACATGATACCAGAAATTATAATGGAAATACCAGCAATAACAGCTAATGTCTATTGAGTGCTTACCATGCTCTTGGCACCGTGTTAATTCATTTCACCATTTATAACCGCCTCCAAGGTAGGTATTTTGCAGTCGTCATTTTATTGTGAAATTAGGCTGAGCACTGAAGTTTTGGGCACTAGTTGACCACTGTGAGTTTGGTTCACCCATGATACATTTTAAGATTTGGGAGGCATTTCATGGCGGAGGCATCTTAGCAGAACAAACTCAATGTCCGCCCACCTTCAGAGCTCAGAGCAGCCCTGTGGCCTTGGTGACGTCCCCTGTAATCTGCAGGGCTGCGCAGTCCTTTAACCTGTGAGCATACCCCACTTACTGTGATGACTGTCCCTCAGCTGGCCGGATGCCACACAGTCTGTCATTGCTTCTATATTCTCTCTTGTTTTTGTTCTCTTTGTGGATGGCCTGCTGCCCCAACTGCAGCCTGAGGAGGACTCTCTGTTCAAAGTACATTGTGTTCTTCACACCCTCGATGGATAAATGAATGAATAAATAGTACCGCAGAGAATATTCCATGACTTACTAGATCTGTTCATATTTAGCTAAAACTAAATGTCTGTGACCTCCATTCTCAACTGCCTTCCCTTGCTGGGGGAGCTGGTGGTTCTCATCTATTTAATCCGTGGTTTCATCCTTCTCCACCAGATGAAAACACCACCACCCACCAGGATGCTAGGGTGTGTGCCTGGGTAGCAGTTGCATTTGAGGGCTTCTCCTTCTAGCCTCTGTTCCATGAAAGACCTTAGAACCCATCCCGGGGAAGGTGGCTGGAAAGATGCCAGAGGATTTAGTTCACATCTCCTTGGCTGAGTGATACGATGTGAAAATAGCTCCTCAAGTCTTGGAGATGTCAGTATGCTGAGTGCATGACAGGTAATGAAAAGGATTTTCCCCACACATTTTTATGGGATTATTGCCTCAAATAGTGGAATAATAGAAATAAATCCTGTCTGAGAATATAGCATCACACTTTCAGGGAGACTTAGCACCAGGAGAAGAGTCAGTGCAAGCTGGAGCCTGGCCAAAAGTGAGCACGAGGTAAGAGCTATTGATTTTTATGTCTCCTTGGGCAGCAGAAGCCTGTAAGGGATGGAAGATAAGAGGCATACATGCCCCCGTTCCCCACTCTCTTGTCTGTGACAGACATCACTAGCCAACCACAGTGATCTTTCCCACTTCGCCTTGTTCAATCTCAGAATTCTTCTCATTATAGTTTTCCAGGCAGTCATTTCCAATCAAATGGAGTTCGAATGAGGAATAAAACTTATTTGCCAACTATACTCTTTCTATAGACAGGATCATATTAAGTATTGTTTAGTAGATAAAATGGATTTGACTGTTAAATGTTGAAAAGTACCATCTATACACTATATATTTGACTCTAGGAATGTAACTTAATTCCTTTGAACCTTGGCTTACTTATCTCTGGAATTGGGAAATAATGACTAATCCTGAATGAATATTGGAGTGATTAGTGAGATTATATATTTAAAGTGTCTAGTAGAGTACCTGGGGCATTCAATTAATGGTGTCTCCTACTGTACCTTGCTTTGAGCTCTGAAGGGCTTGAGAATGTATTTGGTCCATGACCCCACATATAAACAGAATCAAGCTTAAGCCTTTCCCTCTTTGAGTGCGACTCTAAAATGCTGAGTAAACTTCATCTGCTCCCTTCCCCAGCTTCCTTGCAAGTTTTTCAAATGCTAATGTGACCATACAAATTAGAGGATTCTCTCATAGTGTTTTCCCCCACCCCCAGGAGGTCATTATTGACAGGATTGACACAGAGACTTGAGTTTAGCATAGTGACACCAACTGTTTGCATACAAGTTGAAAAATGTACTCTACCTTCTAGAATGCCATTGCCTGTAATGGACACTTTGTTAATGGCCTTGGAATTGGTCTTCCCTCACCTGTTCCCACTCCACTTCGGTGCATTCCCCATGCAATTCCAGCACAATTCCAAAATGCAAATCTGAGTTTTCCTTTGAGTTTGTCAATGGCTGCTGTACCAGTAGCTTTCTGGGAGGAAAGAGAAGGCTCAGTAAATAGCAGAGTTCAACAAAGAGATTATTTTTTAAAGTGTGGGCAGGGATGAGGGACACCAACAAGGAATGATAGTGCACCCCCAGGCTAGCAACCGTTAGAGCCGTCACCACCCCTGCACTGAAGGGAGCGGCTGCTGCTCAGGCATTCTCAACAGGGGTGACATCACCCACTAAGGACTGGGAAATCGGTCAGCGGTGTGTGAAAAAAAACTTTCTTTTTTATGTACAGAGCACAGATATACACAGAGTACATAAAACTAATTTCACTGGTGATTCAGTAGGATAACAAAATGCTTTACGAGTTTCCTGGGGTGGTGGGGGGAGCAATAATTTAAAAAAAGAGTTGAAAAGCACTGAAGTAGCTGATGGCTGTGCCACCTGACAAAATCCAGGGCCTTACATGAGGTGTGCAGCCACTACCCGTAAGGGGGAGCCTGGGGAGGAGACGCCCTGACCTCCCCCACCCATCCTCTGATCTTCTGCGTGGGCTTCCCACCAGCGGAACTCACTGGACGCCACAAGGCGAGAAGCTTGTTGACACAGACCACCCAGGTCAGCCTCCTGGGGCCCAGAGCAGGGCGGGGAAGGGTGGAGGGTGGATTTGGAGGGCAAAGGGATGTAACCAATAGCACTGCCAACAGTGCTTAGGATCAAGGGCCAAAGATTTATTTTAGCTCATGGAGATCTGCATAGCTGGTCTCCTGCCCTGCTCTCCTCTCACCCCTTCCCACACGGCTCTGTCACCCCATCCTTTGGTTTGCCAAATACTCAGCTAGTGCCTGACTCAGGGCTTCTCATATGCTGTTCCTTTGAGATGGTACCTGTTTCCTCCCCTCCTCATCTGTCAGCTCTCAGCTTAAATGGCACTTTCTCAGGAGACCCTCCCTGAGCCCCAACAAGGCTCCGTTCTATCCATTGTAGGTTTTCCAAATAGCTCTCAGTTTCCTTTTCATAGCACTAATGAAAATCACAATTCAAATACTTATTTGTGTAATCGTTGGCTTAATTTCTGTCTCTCTCACCAGACAAAATGCTTTGTGAGGGCAGCAGCCCATTAGCCGAGATGAGTGTCCGGCACCTAATAAGAGCTCAATAATTATTTGATGAATAGGTACATGCCAGCAGAGAATAAATATATCAAAGGCACAGAAGCCCCTGGAGTCAGACTGTGTTAGAAACCTGGCTTTACCACCTACTAGCTATGAGATCGCAAGCAAGTTTCTTAACCTCTCTGTGCCCTAAACTTTGTTCTTCTGTGAAATGAGGATAATAATGATAGCTATTTCGCAGGGCTGGGGAGAGGATAAATGTGCTAGTGCATGTCGAGTGCTTGGAAGAGTATATGGTGATTGCCCAATAAATGACATCATCATCATCAAACCCTAATTGTGTAATTATTCCATTGCTGACTGGCTGTTTGGTGGTGACATTTGCGCTAATCAAACAGGAAAAAAAGGTCATGTTAATCTTAGCTAGTACTGATTCCAACCATTTCATTTTTAGAAGTAAGAACCCAATTTTCCTGATACTAAATTCTGAAAGCAATTTAGTTTTTCTCTTGTCATATAGTTAGAATCTGGGGAAAAGTTATTTGACAGCTAATCTAGTTTACACCGTAAAAAGTGAAGATTAATCTTTTCGCCACTGAGAGGGGACATGAGGGCTTGGGTTTCTTCTCAAGTCCTTGCATGGGTTGGCTCTCTCCCAAGGTTTCACTCCTAACTCAACATCAGACAAGGCAAGGACAAAGGAGGAGGCAGGGCAGAAAGTGGCGTCAGGGTCACTCTGTGTTCTGAGAGGCATGGTGCTGGGACAGTCGGAATTGCTTTCTGGAAGGCCACCAAGAGATGCAGGGAGACCAGCTGAGGAGCAGCTAATGTTATAGTGAGTGGGGACCAAGGATGAAGATCAGGAAAAGCAAACAAGGTAGCAGGAGCAGCACCATGAGACAGGAGCACTGACTGCACCTGCCAGAGATACTCAGTACGTTTTCTGGGATGGGATATCTGTCTGGGAACGGTTTCACCAGATTGGGCAAACACACACTGGCTTCTGCACTGCAGCATTTCACAGGCTTTTTTCCTGATGTTGGCATAGGTCGGATCACAGAGTCACCCAGTGGCCAGAACCTTCCCATTCTATCCTTTACTAGCAGTGGAAAGTGACGTCTAAGGTCAATGGCTGGCCTCAAGCCACGCAGAGATAATAGAGCTGGTACATGGGCTCAGGTCTCCCCGACTCCCAGGCCAGTACTGTTGCTTTCCTTGGCTTTCATTTTCTCATAACCCTGAACTTCTCCTGATGCCCTCTATTCAGACTCTGCACATAAGGTAAAATCAATTTCCATGTAGTCACAGAAGTGAACCAGCTTTATTCCTTGAGCCATACCCCCTGAGCAGGCATCCAGTAGTCACACACACACACACACACACACACACACACACACACACACACACGCATACGCACGACACACACGCAACCTGTTATCCCAGCTCCACCTCTGGAAACCTGAGCGATGTCAGTGCCATGTGTACTTGATTTTTCTGAGTGAACCGTGCATTTGACATGGGTGGGGGCATGCATGGCCGAGCAATCACTGTCACAGGGAGAAGAATTTATGTTTGCATCTGTGTCTCACCTCTTTTCACATCTGGTCTTGGGAGGCCTTTGGGAATTTGTTGGGGAAAGCAAAGGAGAGCAGTGAAAAGAGCTCTCAGTGCGCCGGAGTCAGCGTTGAATAAAGATGAGAATCGCCATTCTTCCACTTACTGCTTGGTGGCTGCTGTCGCTGGTCGGAATGGTGCTCTTGTCAGACATTAAGGGCCTTAGAAATGTTTCCTGAAGTCGGTTCCATGGTTCACCCAGGCAGGATTTTTTTTTTCCTAGTAAGGGTCACCAAACAAAAATGTGCATCTCTCCTGAAGTCAGTTTAGGGATGTGTCTCAGATAACTCTGGTTTCCTTTATTAGTCAGAGGTAGATTTATCACTCATAAATTTATCCAGACTCTTTTTGAACTGGTACATTTTGTGTATCATCTATTAGGTAAGGTCTCATTCGTTCAACCCACGTTGGTAAAGTAGGTCTTCCTTTTCCCTGTGATGCTCATGGAGAGTACCAGATCTCCAGAATGCAGGGAGTGATGGCCAAGCCCTTGGGATTTTATAAATGCCCGTTTACTCCCAACTCAGCCTTTACTCTCAGAGTGAAAAGGTCGATGTACGTTAACTGGACTTCCTGTAGCAGTGTCCCCGTCCCACTGCATGGTGTAATTACCTCTTATTTTTATCCCACCCCTTTTAGATGCCAAGGACAGAATATCATGCAGTATTCCCAGAGGGTAAGAAAGGGGAATATCTTCTCTGTGGTTTATCTTGGTCTTCATGGAAATACTACACAATTGGAAACCGCTATCGTTGTTGTTAGTATTTGTTGCCTCTCTTTGCCATACGAGCATGGTGGGCTGATAACATCAAAGAGGAAATTAACCTCTGATTATTTCCTTAAAGCAGAGAGATTCAGAGTTCATAACCTTCCAGATAGTGTCCCTTCCACACTGGTGTCAGTTGGACACCTGCCTGCTCATGCGCCCAGCACCATGGGACCATACCCTGGTGACCACACTACCTTATCTGGTCAATACATTGTCAGCATTGCTTACACAGTTCAGTGACTGAGAGCACAATAAAGATAGCAAGTCCCTGACTGAGGGTCCTTCTCCAGGTGGGTCCCTAGTTTTGTAAATGGAATGGTTTACTGGCAGGCACCATGCTTTCTATAAGTAAATGACTCACAGTGGCATCTTATGGTGATGTATTTCAAACTTCTTTGTAACTCACAGAAATATGTTTTATATTGTAGATCAGTATACACACATCTGAAACCAAAATTTCACAAAATAATGCTTTTGTTAAGTGTGATAAAAGTTAAAAAAACAAAAAATATGGCTGAAAAACCATATATTTGCAAACAATATTTTTAAAAGATGTTAGTTGCCACATATTAAATTGACTTTTGATACAAACTATTAAAATGAGACCACCAGTTTGAAACACTATTGATTATAGTACTTCTGTGTGAAGGACCCAAACTTTTTCTTGTCATTCTTTTTCTTTTCTTAAATTTCTTTCTTTCTTTCTTTCTTTTTTTTTTCTTTTACTTTCTTTCTGTCTATATTTCTTTCCATCTTTCCGTCTTTCTTTCCTTTTTAAGAAATGCTTTTGGGAAGAGATTATAGTACAAAGTTAGCCGCATGCCAATCTGATCCCCACTACAAGATCTGAAATTCATGCTATTTTTTCAGTCTATGACTCATATTCTGGGTCATGGGCTGTTTACTTATGGTGTAATATAAGGACCACTTTATTATTTTCAAATTCTTACAGTGTTTGGTTATTTCAAATAAAGCTGTTATGGCAACGATTTATGTACAAATCTTTGGTTCCACCAAATTACTCCCCCAAAAGATTACATCCATTTACTTTCCCAACAACAATGTATGAGAGGTCCTCAGTCCCCATATACTTGGTAACAATCGGTATTCTAAAATTTTTAAAATTTTTGATGGATGTGAAATTGTTTAAAGTTTCAGTTTCATAATTATTAATGAAATGGGACATTATTTCCCATATATATTGCTCAGTCAGACTTTCTTGTATGTGAAATGACTATTCATATGTTCAGTCTATTTTTCTAGTAGGTGATATCTGATTAGTAATTTATAGAATTTTTGTATATTCTATATACCAAACATCTGTATACTAAGTATCTATTAGTTATGCATATGTGTGTGTGTGTCTGTGTGTGTATAAATAGCAAATATTTTTCCCAGTATGTGAAGAGATAGGAATTGCAATGAATTTTTCCCAATTTTTCTAAACCATTTATTAAATAGTCCTTCCTTTTCTCTTCAATTTACTGTGCCGTTTCTGTCATTTACAAAGATTTTGTTTATGCATAGGTCTCTTTCTAAGATTCCTTTTGTGTTCTGTTGTCCTACTTGTTTATCTCTGAGCAAATGCCATATTGTTTTAATTACTATAGTTTTATATTGGTTTTAATATCTGGAAAAGCAAATCTGTCCTTTTATTCTTCTCCACATTTACTTGGCTACTGTTGGCTCTTTATTCCTCTAAATGGGTTTTTTTTTTTTTTTTTTTTTTTTTTGAGACAGAATCTTACTTTGCTGCCCTGGCTAGAGTGAGTGCCATGGCATCAGCCTAGCTCACAGCAACCTCAAACTTCTGGGCTCAAGCGATCCTCCTGCCTCAGCCTCCCAAGTAGCTGGGACTACAGGCATGCACCATCATGCCCGGCTAATTTTTTCTATATATTTTTAGCTGTCCAATTAATTTCTTTCTATTTTTGGTAGAGACGGGGTCTCGCTCTTGCTCAGGCTGGTCTCGAAATCCTGAGCTCAAACAATCCGCCCGCCTCGGCCTCCCAGAGTGCTAGGATTACAGGCGTGAGCCACCGTGCCCGGCCTCTAAATGGGTTTTAATGTATTTTTTTTTAACTTCCTGAAAATTCTTTTTGGTATTTGAATGGAATTATGTTGAATTTATAGATTAATTTGGGTAGAATTGCCATCTTCTTGAACTTTTCAAATTGTTTAATTTAGTCTATATCTTTGT
>CAUYSK010030817.1:0-15066 GCA_963575035.1 Avahi laniger
GAAAAAATCGAACAGCCCTATCAAAAAGTGGGCAAAGGAGATGAACAGAAACTTTGCAAAAGAAGACAGAATAATGACCAAAAAACATATGAAAAAATGCTCAACATCTCTAATCATCAAGGAAATGCAAATCAAAACCACAATGAGATATCGCTTATCTCCAGGGAGAATGGCTTTTATCAAAAAGACCCAAAACAACAAATGTTGGCATGGATGCGGAGAGGTAGGAACACTCATACACTGCTGGTGGGACTGCAAATTAGTGCAACTTCTGTGGAAAGCAATATAGAGATACCTCAATGAGATACAAGTAGAACTACCATTTGACCCAGCAATCCCGTTACTGGGCATCTACCCAAAAGAGCAAAAGTCGCTCTATGAAAAAGACACCTGCACTCGGATGTTCATAGCAGCGCAATTCACAATTGCAAAGATGTGGAAACAACCCAAGTGTCCATCAATACATGAGTGGATTAATGAACTGTGGTATATGTATACCATGGAGTACTATTCAGCTTTAAGAAACAATGGTGGTATAGCACCTCTTATATACTCCTGCAAAGGGCTACAACACATTCTACTAAGCGAGGTATCCCAAGAATGGAAAAACACGCACCACATGTACTCACCATCAAATTGGTATTAACGGATCAACACATAAGTGCACATATAAGAATAACATCTATTGGATGTTGGGCAAGGGGGAGAGGAGAGGCGGGAGGAGGGGACAGGTATATGCATACACAAAGAGTGCAATGCGCACCACGCAATAGGATGGACATATTTGAAACTTGGCCTGAGGGGCGGAGGGGGGGCAAGGGCAACACACGTAACCTAAACATCTGTACCCCCATATTATGCTGAAATAAAAAAAATAGAAAGAAATACAAAAAAATAGAAAAAAAATAGAAAAAAATAGAAAAAAATAGAAAAAAATAGAAAAAAAGAAAGTAAAAAGATTTTATGTTAGAAAATGTCTATCAACCATATATCTAATGAGTCTTATATCCAGAATACATAAAAATTCTTACAGTTCAACAACAGTAAGACAAAAAACTATTTACAAAGCAAGCAAATAATCCAATAGACATTTCTTTAAAAAAATATATACTAATGGCCAACAAGAACATGAGAAGATGCTCAAAATAATTAGTCTTTAGGAAAGGCAAATCAAAATCACAATGTAGTACCACCATTTCATACCCACTAGGATGGGTATAATAAAACAGCAGAAAATAACAAGTTTTTACAATAATGTGGACAAATTAAAATGCTTGTATATTTCTGGTGGGAATGTGAAATGGTTTAGTTGCTTTGGAAAACAATTTGGTGGTTCTTCAAAAATTAAACTGGAATTCTCATATGATCCTGAAATTCCATTTCTAGGTAAATACCCAGATTAATTAAAAACAAATACTGAAACAAGTAAATGAATATGCATGTTTACAGTATTACTATTTTCAATAACCAAAAGGTGGAAAGAGGCCAAATATTTATCAACATAGATGAACAGTAGAAGAATAGATGAACAGTAGTCTATACATATGGAATACCATTGAGCCACAAAATGGAATGAAGTACCGATACATGTTACCATTTGGATCAACTTCTAAACATTGTGTTAACATGAAAAGATCCAGATATACAAGGTCATGCATGGTATGATTTCATTTATATGAAATATACAGAATAGATATATCCATAAAGACAGATTGCACATTGGTGGTTGATCTACTTTGTAGTAGGGATGGGGGAGGGGAAATGGGGAGAAATGGCTTAGTAAGGAGTTTACTTTAGAGTGATGGAAATGTTTTAGAACTAGACAGAAGCAATGGTTGTACAATACTGTGAATGTACTAAATGTTAATGAATTGTTCACTTTAAGTGGTTAATTTTGTGTGACTATTTCCTCAATAAAATATTAAAAAATAAAATGTCACAGCCAAGAGAAGTCTAAAGAGATATTTTAACTAAATGTAATGTAGTATTTTGGATTAACACTGAGAAACTGAAAATAAACATTAAATAAAAACTAAGGAAATCTGAATAAACTATGAGTTTTAATTAATAAAAAATTAAAACTTGGGTGGTAGTTGATATTAATATGGAAAAGATGTTAGATCTTAGAGAAAATGTTGTATCAAAATAACTATGGATTCAAAGTGCATTCCCAAGCCACTGAAATGTTTTTTTGTTGTTTGGAATGAAAATGGTGGCCATAATAATAAATATAATGAAAATAATAATGTATTATGTTATTAATATGACTCCTATATGTTTTTTTCCATAATCTAGGACAATGTCAAGCACTTGGTAAGTACTTAATAAATATTTGTTAAATGAATGAATGCTATAATTGTGGTCATTTCTATGTAAAAAAAAAATACCAGATCAAAAAGGAGCCAAAATAATGTTTTTGACTGTCTTTTTAGCTAATGTAGATTGATTGCACAGCTGGTCCATTTGACTTCTTAGGGATCAGGCAGTAAGATGAGAAAAAGGAAAACACCAATTTCCACTGAAAACAACTGATTTGGTGACCCTGTCCATTCGTAGTCTAAGCTTGCTAAATATTCAGTCTGTGAAACTTAATACCTGGGGAACAAATGTCAATGAGGCCCAGGTTTTAACTAGAATGCTAAAAGGAAGCCTTCTTCTTCAAAATAGTATGTGTGATACAATTCCATTTGTGCAAATAAAAGGATATTTATAGGTATGTTTGTATAACTCAAGTACAATTTCTAGAATGTTATAGTGGTTTCATCTAAGGTGTGGGATTGTGGTGGCGGTGAATTACTCTTCTATAATGTGTGATTGTTTTTACCATGAGCATGAATTACATTATAGATTTCAATATTACAAAAAAATATGTGGCATATGAGCGGCTCCTTCAGTCTTATGAAATGTGGCTCCTATGATTTACTCTCCATAGAACCTTATAAAAGCTACACCTTTGAATGAAACTGGTCAAGATTCTTTTATTTTTTTAATGCATCTCTATTAAACTGCTAAACCATTTAAAACTCTCAGCTTATCCACATTTCTAAATTATAGTTTAATCTATATTTCTCTAACTTCAAATTTATTTAATTTTTTTATCATTTTATAAGACTTTACAGATACTCTAATTTTAGTAAAAAAACAAACAAACAAAAAACACTCTTCCAGATGAGAGGGGAAAATCAAGCAAGATTTTTTCATGAAGAAAAATTTCCAGGGGGAAATTCTGCATATGAGCCAACTCTGTAAAGTACCTGAAATGTCCCTCATTATTAATTTACCCAAATATACACGGTGATGAGATTTATGTAATTTTTAGATGTGGGAGGGTTAATCTTATAATATGCCCTTCAGGAGGGCTGTGAAAATGAAAGCAAAGTACTAAACCCTCACCAAAATTTGAAACATGAATTTAAATACAGGACGACTTCTTTTAATGTTGTATTAGTTGTTTATTTCTTTTTAAGGCCCCAGAACCTTGAGTTGTGTGACAGACAACCATTAAAAATTACTTATAATGGTTTTCACTCAAGTAAGGTTATTGAAGAAGAAATCTTACATTGTAATTACAATTCTCTCTTAATTGATTTTCCTGTCTCTAGCCTCTTTTTCACTCTCCTACACTATGACTACCTTTAAATCTACAATGAGTTATTTTTCTAAAATAAAACTCTGGTATACTCATATTGTGTAGGCAACTGTTCCAGTTTACCTGAGACTGAGATGTTTCCTATAATATGGGACTAAAACCAGTATAGTCTCTGGTCATCCAAGACTGTTATTTACCATATTTTATACAGACTCACAATTCTTGGATGACTCCTCAATGTTTACAAAATGAAAACTCAAATTCTTTGGCCTGGGACACAAGACCATACATGATATGATTCCTGCTTAGCTCTTCTATTTCTACTAGTGTCTATTTTGGCAGGTATACTCTAGCTGTGCCATATTATTAATATTTCTGGTCAAATATTGCAGTAAGCATCATTTGTTTCATGGTTCCCTCATATGCCTATACTGTTCCCCCTAACCCCCAAGCCAAGGATGTCCTTCTCCTTTTCCTCTACCTGGAAAATTTCTACTCATCCTTCAAGGTCTTTTTTTTTAACTGTTTCTATGAAAATCTCCCTAATTCTCCAATATATTCCTCAGCTGATAGTGTTCCTGCAGAACTCCATCCATGTCTCTATCAGGGCTTGTCAAATAGTTTTAATTTCTGTTTTTAAGACTTTCTCCCCTACTAGATTGTGAAATCCTACCAGAAACTCAAAGATCCTATTATCCATTTCTATAACTATAATATCTTATGTATAGTAGATTTTCAATGCCAAGTTAATTATTTAATACAAATGAATTCTTAATTTTACCATATCTGTCAATAACTATGAATTAAACACCTAGTAGTGATGCTCTAGTTGCTGTGGTAAATAAAAACTAGTTTAAGATTAATTTCCTATCTTCAAAGAAAATAAATATTAAATAAAATAAGAATCCTCAGAAAGGGCTTTCTGGTCACAGCTAATGCACAAATAATATAACTGGCATAATATATTTTTAAACATTTTATTTGAGGATAACCTCATATTCACATGCAGTTATAATAAACAATTCAGAGAATCATGTTTGTGGCCCCTTTATATTTGTATGTGTAGGCTTTTCTGTGAACATAAGTTTTTATTTGTATGGCATAAATGTTCAGGAATACAGGTGTTGGATTTTGTGATAATTGTATGCTTAGCTTAATAAGAACTTCCAAACTGTCTTCTAAATTGTTACATTCCAAAGTAAAATGTACCATTTTATATTCTCACCAGTAATCTGTGAGTGGTCCAGTTTCTCCACATTCACTAAAGCATTTGGTGTTGGCATTGTTTATTTTATTTTTTGTTTGCTTTGTTTTGTTTTGTTTTTTAACCAGTTTGAAAGGTGTGTAGTGATATCTCCTTGTGATTTTAATTTGCATTTTCTTGATGGCTATTAACGTTGAAAATGTTTTTCATGTGCTTAATTTTTATCTATATATTATCTTCAGTGAAATCTCTTTACATGTTGGTTTTCCCATTTTTCTAATTGAATTAGCTTTTTTTCATTTACTGTTGAGTTTTAAGAGTTCTTTATATATTCTAAATAGTGGTTGCTTGATGGCTATGTGGTTTTCTTCCAGATTATAGTTTGTCCCTTTTGTTTTCTTAACAGTGTCTTTCAAAAAGCAGGGAGATATTTTTTTTATTTTGAAGAAATCCAATTTATTGATTTTTTATGGCTCTTACTTCTGTCCAAGAACTCTATAAAACCCTAAATTCTGAAGATTTTCCCTTATGTTTTTTTCTAAACATTTTATAGTTTTACATTTTACATTTTAGTCTGCAATGAATTTTGAGTTAACCTTTGTATAAGGTATGAGGCTTAGTTTGAGGTTCAATTGTTTACCTATAGATGTGCAATTATTCCAGCACCGTTTGGTAAAAAGGCTCTCCTCCCTCAGTTTAATTGCTTTTGTAACTTTGTCAAAAATCAGTTGGGAATATTCACTTGAGTACATTTCTAGGTTCTACAGTCTTTTCTACTGATCTGTGTGTCTATTTCTTCTCCCCCGCTATACTGCCTTGATCACTGTAGCTATACACAAGGCCTTACTATTTACCCAATTGCATATCAATATTAAAATAGAATTATTTCTCCCACTTTATTCTTTTTTTCAAGATTGTTTTAGCTGTTCTATATCCTATGCCTTTTCACACAAATTTTATAATAAGCTTTTCTGTGTGTACAAATAAAAGTTGCTGGAATTTTGACGAAAAGTGCATTAAACCTACAGATTAATTTAGGAAGAATTGACATCTTTACTATTTTTATTCTTCTAATTAATATGAAGAATTTGCCTCTACATTTCTACAATTTTTACAAGTAATTTTCATCATATAGATCCTGTACATGTTTTTAAAAAAAATTATTTTTTTAATTTTAAAATACTTTAAAAATAAGTATTTTTCTTTTTCATTGTAACACTCTAGAATATTTGAAAATGGTATTATGATTTTAATTTCAATGTATGTACATTTATTTTAGCATATATATATGTAATTACCTTTTTTGTATTGATCTTGTATCCTGTAACCTTGCTGAACTTACTTAGTTTTTTGCTTCTGTGCTTCCTTACCAATCTGTGTGCCTTTTATCACTTTTTTCTTACATTGTTGCTATGGTTATAACTTCTAGCACTATGATGAGTAAGAGTGGTAAAAGCATTGGCTTATTTCTAATCTTAGGAAAAGTATTCTGATCTTCCAATAATTATGAGGTCAGCTACAGTTTTTTATGTACATGCTATTTTTCAAGTTGAGAGTATCCCTCTTTTCCTAAAATCCTGAAAGTTTATCATGAAGGGATGAGCAAACTCATGTCAAATATCATATAAGGGAATTAAAAGTAAAATAATGAAAAAAGATATACCATGTAAATATTTACAAATAAGGAATCAAAGGGATAACTATATTAATATCATATAAAATAGACTATAATGTAAATAAAATTGCTAGAGTCAAAGAGAGATATTATACAATTACAAACTGATCAGTCCACCAGGAGCACATAATGATCCTAATTGTGTGCAAACCAAACAGAGCCTTAGAATACATGAAACAAAACTATAAAGCTAAAAGGAAAATAGATAAATATACAATTATATTTGAAGATTTCAATATCCCACACATGTTAATTGATAGAAATTCTAGACAGAAATCCAGTAGGGATATAAAGGATCTGAATAACACAATCAACCAACAAGATCAAATTAAAATTTATATAACATTCCACACACAAAAACTCAGCAGAATGGTGTGCGTGTGTGTGTGTGTGTGTGTGTGTGTATGTGAGAGAGAGAGAGAGAGAGAGAGAGAGAGTGAGAGAGACAAAGAGACAGAGAAAGGGAATACGCCTGTGAAACATTCACCAAGATCAACCATATTCTAGGTCATAAAACAAATCTCAAAAATCTTAAAATAATTAAAACAATATGCTGTGTTCACTGATCTTGATGAAATCAAACTATAAGTCAGTAACAAAAAGTCAACAGGAAAATCTCTAAACCCTTGGAAACAAAACAACACATTTTGAAATAATTCTTGGATAAAGACTAAATCTCAAAGGACATTTTTAAAATACACATAACTGAAAAAATGAAAATAAAACATACCAAAACTTGTGCTGAGAGGTAAATTCATAATACTAACTGCTTATATTTTAAAAAAGTGGAAAATCCTCTTGTATGTCCCGGGGCCTCAAGTAGTCATGATTGAGCATCTTCCCCAGTGGCAACTTTTCCCTTTTGGTATGATTCATATCAAAAATGAGTCTTAGGCACTGTCTGATGTTCACACAGTTTATTCTGGCACTATTCATATGAAATGGACAGCAGGAACAGGCCAGTGGCATGGACCATATAGAATCAGGACTCAGATGATGGTCTGACTGGGAGGGTTTCCAATCTGAGAGCATTCTCAGAGTTTGGGGTTTCTCATCACTTTTTTTTTTTTTTGAGACAGAGTCTTGCTTTGTTGCCTGGAGTAGAGTGCCCTGACGTCAGCCTAGCTCACAGCAACCTCAGACTCCTGGACTCAAGCAGTCTTCCTGACTCAGCCTCCCGAGTAGCTGGGACTACAGGCATGTGCCACCATGTCCGGCTAATTTTTTCTATATATATTTTTAGTTGTCCAGATCATTTCTTTCCATTTTTTAGTAGAGATGGGGTCTCGCTCTTGCTCAGGCTGATTTCGAACTCCTGACCTTGAGCGATCCACCCACCTCGTTCTCCCAGAATGCTAAGATTACAGGAGTGAACCACCGCGTCCAGCCTTCTCATCACTTTCTTATACCTGTATTCAGTCTGGGTCAATTACCAGGTGTTTCTTTCATAAGGAACGTTTAAGCTATTCTTGTAAAGGTTCTTGTAAAGCTATTCTTATTTTAAGATTCATGAAAGTTGGATCTGGGCTGAGGTGGCCTTTTCTCTAGGGCAACCAGAGTTTTCAGGTCTCATTGTCATATAGACCCAGTAATCCTCAGATCTAGGGTTGGAAGTTCTCAGGCCAGGATGCATCATATTGCTAAGTGACACATATCATAGGCCCTGTGAGATGTTTACATGTGCCTTATGGCTATCATTAATCTTATAGCCACAATATCTTACAGTTTACTACAGCCTGAAATTATTAATCTACATTAGGAAACTAGGAAAACTAGAAAAAAATAAGGCAAATAACAAGAAGAAAGGAAATAATAAAAATAAGTGCAGAAGTTAATGAAATTGAAAACAGGAAAGCAATAGCAAACAAAGAAGCTTCAATTAAGCAAACAGTTGGTCTTCAAAATAATTAATTGATTACAATTCTAGGAAAACTTACAGAAAACAAAGAAGAAAAGAAAAAAGATACTAATCTGTGTAATGCATCAAGAACTATCATGAATAATCCTATAATCATTAAAAGTATAATAAAGAAATACTAAACTTTTTATTCAAAAATTTGTCAACCTAGAAAAAATGGACCAATTCCTCAAAAAGCACAAACTACGAGAACTGAATCAGGCTGAAATAGATAATCTGAATTATCCTTCAACCACTAACGAAATTGAATTTGTTACTGAAAAGCTTCCAAAAATGAAATCTGCAAGCCCTAAGGCTTTCATTGGAGAATTCTACCAAACATTTCAGTAAGAATAAACATTCGGCCCGGCGCGGTGGCTCACACCTGTAATCCTAGCACTCTGGGAGGCCGAGGCGGGCGGATTGTTTGAACTCAGGAGTTCGAAACCAGCCTGAGCAAGAGCGAGACCCCGTCTCTACTAAAATTAGAAAGAAATTAATCGGACAACTAAAAATATATAGAAAAAATTAGCCGGATATGGTGACGCATGCCTGTAGTCCCAGCTACTTGGGAGACTGAGGCAGAAGGATTGTTTGAGCTCAGGAGTTCGAAACCAGCCTGAGCAAGAGCGAGACCCCGTCTCTACTAAAATTAGAAAGAAATTAATCGGACAACTAAAAATATATAGAAAAAATTAGCCGGGTATGGTGACGCATGCCTGTAGTCCCAGCTACTTGGGAGACTGAGGCAGAAGGATTGCTTGAGCCCAGGAGTTTGAGGTTGCTGTGAGCTAGGCTGACGCAACGGCACTCACTCTAGCCCGGACAAAAGAGTGAGACTCTGTCTCAAAAAAAAAAAAAAAAAAAAAGAATAAACACTAATTTGGGGCAGTTATTTTCAGAAAATAAAAAAGAAGGAATATTTCCCAACTCACTTAACAAGCTAATATTACCCTGATATGAAAACGAGACAAATGCAGTACAAAATATTAACAAAATATTATTTTATTAAAATTATTATTAATAAAGTATTTTAAAATTGAATTCAATCATAACTAAAACATTATATACCATGGCCAAGTGGGATTTATTCTAGGTACTCAAGGCTGGTTCAGCATTTGAAAATCAATCAATCAGATGCAGCATAGCTACAGGCTAAAGAAGAACAATCATATGACTATATCAATTCATAATAAAAATTGTTTGACCAAACCCAAGACTCATTAATAATAAAATACACCAGACTTTCCACAATAAAATATGAAGAACTTATTAGTGGGTTTTTCACTCTAGAATTTGTCAAAGACCCCACCACTCTATATCGTATGATACCTGTCTGTTCTGTTTCCTTGTGACAAGCTTGCCCCGAAAACATTTGTGTTTACAATCCTAGCAGGAATATAGCCTACAGGAGTTCCCATTTTTCTTGAAACTGTCTGGATCTAATGGATGCCTACCCTGCCTCATGTAAATATAATCAATTATTTTAATTTTTTAAAATTTCTTATTGTGGCTAAAAGGCACATGACACAAATTTACTATTTTTATCATTTGAAGTGTCCAATTTGGTGTCATAAAGTATGTTCATAATGTTGTTTAGCCACCATCATTATCTAGTTTTAGAAATCTTTATCACCCCCAAAAGAAACCTCCATTTCTATTAAGCAGTTATTTCCTGTTCTACTTTCCTAAAGTGCGTGGCAACCACTAATCTTTTTTCTGTCTCCATAGATTTACCTGCTTTGAATATTTCAAGCAAAGAGTATAATAAAATATGTGGTCTTTTTGTGTGGCTTCTTTCTCTTAGCATAATATTCTCAAGGTTCATACATGTTGTAGCATGTATCAGTATTTCATTTCTTTTCATGGCTGAATAATACTGCATTGTATTATTACGACGTTTTATTTATCCATTTATTAGCTGATAGGCATTGGATCTATTTTCACTTTTTAGTTACTGTGAATAGTACTGCTGTGAACATTCATGTACATGTTTTTATTAATATTTATTATACCTTTTTAATTCTTTTGAGTATATACTTCGAAATGGAATTGTTGAGTCATATGGCAATTCTATGTTTAACTTCTATGTTAAACTGTTTTCCACAGCAACTGCACCATTTTACAGTCCCACCAGAAATGTAGGAGGTATTGGCACTTACTGAGTAACCAAAATATGTAGTTAAAAATACTGTGCTACATATATGGCATGATAAGTCTTCTCAAAGAATTTCTATATCACTTATCTGCCTAATTAAATTATGAAGACTAAGGATTCAAGGAATCAGGTATCACAATGCGTATAATTTTTATTATTTCCCAGTGCCTAGAATAAGATTTTGCACATGGAAGACTCTTGCTACCTATTTATTGATTGGATGACTAGATATGATGGATTAAAGAAGATAAAAACAGAATCAAAGGTGACTTTGAGGTCTAGGGCCCAATGGATGCTACAGAGTCTAATGTATGGAAGAAAAAATGACATAATTAAAATTGAAATTTGATTTTTGAATCATAAAAATTTCTTTTTTCATAAGTAATATTTAATAGGAATTTTCTATGTACTGTGTTGCTAACTTAAATACTTTGCATGCAATTGTTCTTTTTTTCTTTTTCTTTTCTTTTTTTTTTTTGAAACAGAGTCTCACTGTTGCCCTGAGTAGAGTGCCATGACATCATCATAGCTCCCAGAAACCTCAAACTCCTGGACTCCAGTGATCCTCCTACCTCAGCCTCCTGGATACCTGGGACTATAGGCACACACCACGATTTCTGCCTAAGTTTTCTATTCTTAGTAGAGATGGGGTCTTGCTCTTGCTCAGGCTGGTCTCGAACTCCTGAGCTCAAGCAATTCTCCTGCCTCGACTTCCCAGAGTGCTAAGATTACAGGTGTGAGCCACAGCACCTGGCCTTGAATCATAAAAATTTCATGATTAGAAAAAAATATTAGAAATCATCCACATCAAGCACATAGCTGTCTTTTAACTCATCCCTATAGACTTCAAGTACATGATATTCTTTGATATTTTTTTAAAAAGAACATAAATATCAATTAATAACAATAAATTGAAGAAAACATTCCTTGTAGGAATGTTTTGTAGGAGATTAAAGTAGGTGCAAAATGATGCACAAAAGACATAATTCTAAGCATTGACTTGGTGTCCCATCGGTTGCAACTTATGGTAACCTGGGATAATTTACTCATTCCAGGAAACACTTTAATATCTGTAAAATCACTACTTGAATACTTCATTCTGCTAGTGTTACATTAAAAATACTGAATAGTAAGAAATATGTTTAGCCCATTAACTGTCACGTGAGTTATATTCAACTCACTCTAGTTTTGAGCCGGGGGCCTCTTGAAGTATAGGTAACACATAGCCATGTGGTATGCAGACAACTCATGCTGCCATGCTATAGCATACATGTTATGTGATGGGTGGCCCCCTGCACAAAACCCTGCAGTTAGTGAAAATCTTACTTGTTGATATTCTTATTGTCACAATTAATATTGGCAATTTAATTGCATATAACTCATGCACAGAAAACAAAAAGTACAAATTTTCCATTAGATAAGAAAGGACCATTTTGTTTTCTAAGTTTTTATTTCATTTCCAAAATAAAATATTGTGGTCCCAAGGAAATTTTTTTTTCTAGTGTGGCAATCAATGTATTAAAAGCAAAGAAAGTTTATTATATAAATAAAAAGGCCAATTTCAGCTGTGAAAAATATTACTATAACACTTAGCTATTTAGTAGTTTCATATAAATTAGCCCATTAGCTGTAGTACTTAAATGCTAACTAAAACAATTTATAATTATATGCTCACTGACCAAAATGATTATCTTTTCCCTTGTGCCACTACTGACAAAGCTTCCATACTGACAACAATTTTATATTCTGTATACAATTAAAGTAATTTAAACATTTTGAAGATATTATTATAATCTCCATTATACCAGGACACAGGACAGTACAAAATGAATTAATTCCTCATTTGGCCAATGAAGAGGTGGAGTTTATAAAGATCATTCACAGGCTTAGATGATTATCCCCAAACAATACATGGAATATTGATTACCCTTTATCTCTGCAACTATTTCTCTTTTAAAGGATCACTGAATGTCAAATATAAACAAAAATTGTTAAAATTCATGCTGGAGTATGAACCCAAAGTTGTTAGGATTATCGTATTTTGATATTGGAATAAAATATGCTCCCAATGTTATTCTTAATCATAAAATCAAAGGAAGAAATATTTATTTTAAATCATCTAGTTCAAGTCCCTGTAAAGGTGATAGAGCATACTGGTTAACAATGTAGCGGTTAAAAGTGATTATGGAGCCTAATTGCTTGGTTTTATACCATATTCCAGGCACTAGCTCTGTGACCTTGGACAAGTTATTTAACTTCTCTGTGACTCGATTACTTCGCAAGTAAATGGAGGCAATAATAGCTATGTCATATGATTATTTTGTGAATTAAATTAGTTAATAAATATAAAAATGCTTAAAATAGGGATTATTATATGAGTGCTATGATTATTATACTGAATTTGCATACAGTGTCACTCAGATGTTTAAACAGTTGGACTCTACAACGTATTGACGGAAGTGAATAGTGGAGGACTTTGTTTTTCTTCCTTTGGGGATATTTGAAATATGAAAGTCTGTTCTCTTCTCAAACATCAGAAGAGATTCTATTTACCCTATAATCCCAAGAAACAAGAAAGCTGAAGAATTTAAATATTCTGTAGAAGTAATTCATTCACTGAGTTCCTTTATGAGAGAACAAAGGTCATTTCCTATTTTATAGCATGTAAAGTGAGAAAAAGAAAAACAGTGAGACTCCTTTATAACCCTGGTGCAGGGAGGCAGGAAGACCACTTGCCTTACAGCCTCGCTGTACTCTCTCAGGTTTTGGCTACTTAACAGTTGTTAGATTTAGGGAATAAGATCTGATCCACAGTATGTTTAAATCCTGAAAAAAGGTTGGATTAAAACAGGGCTCTACTGTACTTCTGAATGTAAGGACACATGAACACTACATAAACACTAACATTTTTCAAGAACAATCATAATTTTGTTATTTTCCAAGTCTCATTCTTTCATTCCACAACAATCTCCCATTGAGCCAAGTTATTGGACTTTTGGCTAAGAAGAACAAGCAAAAGTTTTCCTCTTAAGCCAATGTTAAACCAGGCATGGGGAGGTTATGTAGTAAAAACAAAAAGGGCATATCAACCATAAATTTAAGCCTCTAAAGAGAAGAAACAACCTTTGTCTCTGAATGATCCAGATTGTCTGTTGGGGTTTTACCAATTATATCATAAAATAGTATATAACTCTATTATCTCCTAGCTGAAGAAAAACAGCTTTTATATTATTTGCTCAATTATACTGGGATAAATATGACCCAAGCAATACCATATATATTCTTTTGCTTCTTCCATAATGTTACCTGTTTCACACTTAATATAGCATGAATCATTATTTCATTTGATTTGGGAAGATCAGCACTGTTGCTTAGCTTCTTCTGTATAGCAACCAATTTTTTAAGAGTTTAATCTGTACATTAAATCAAATATGAAATTATTTTTAAGGAATGGAAGATAGTTATAGGGAGGAGGAGGTTCTGGAGCTTCATTTGAATTAAGGAAATCAATATTGTAAAGAAGCTTATGTTTATCCAGTTTTCCCAGCACCATTTATTGAATAAGGATTCTTTTCCCCAGTGTATGTTTTTGTCTGGTTTGTCAAAGATTAGACGGCTATATGTGGATGGTTTTATATCCGGGTTCTCAGTTCTGTTCCACTGGTCAATGGCCCTGTTTTTGTGCCAGTACCAAGCTGATTTTAATATTACAGCTTTGTAATAGAGTTTGAAGTCTGGTAGGTTGATGCCTCCTATTTTATTTTTATTACCTAGAGGATGATCCATTCTATCTCCTTCCATACTTTCTGTTCTGCATTTTCTACATAAGGGGATCTCAAGGGTGTTTTATATCACAAGCTTTTGATCAAGTGAAATAATTCATGGAAACTGAAAATATTTATTGCAAAAATTTAATCCCCTCAATCACTATGAAAAGGAAATCATAATTAACTGATTTTACAGATAAAAAATATTGAAGCATAAAAAGTTTGCAATTTGACCAAGATCTCTGAGATAGGAAGTGATGAGATCCAGGAAATGAATCTGGTCTCTATAATTTGAGAATCCTGTCTAGAACAAACCCCTATGCCTACTGGCCTTGGGACAAACCAGAAAAATACAATTTCTAGATCCAAGAGTGTGGATTTGTGTGTTGAAACAAAGCATACATGCCTAAAAGTATGGAAATGCTAAACGAATAGCTCAATAAATTTTCTAAAGCAAACACACCCAGTAACCACAATCCATAAGAACTAGTAAATTACTAATCCTCCAAGAGCCTCCTTTATGTTTACACCCCAAGTAAGGGCTCTTTCTTCCCCAAAGGTAAAAAAATATCCTAACTTCTGAATCTTTTTTTATTTAAATTGAGTCATATAGAATGTACCTTTTATGTCAGGATAATTTTTTGTTTGTAAATCTCATGCTTATTTTTGGATGTGGCTGTAGTTTAATTTTTATGCTATTCATTATATATGTTATATACATAATATCACATTTTGTTATTTTTCTGTATATTATCTACTTATATATAAACAAACAT
>CAUYSK010030818.1:0-56958 GCA_963575035.1 Avahi laniger
GTGCTCAACAGTCTTCGAGGGGTTCACTGTTGTATTTTTTTAAACTTATCAAAACTGTGTTTTCCTCAGCTTTGAAGCTGCCCTTAACCTACAACCCCAACCAAAATCTCAATGGAATATTTTTATTATAGAGGACTTGACACCATTCATTTATTCAACAAACATTTTAAACTGCCCACTATGTGCCAGCCTCATACCTGGCTCTGGGTATACAAATTTAACATTTGTTAAAACAAATGACACATTGTCCCTGCCATCCTGATGCTTGTAATCATGGGAGCCAAATGACAAATGAATAAACAAACATAATTACAAATGTGTTAAGTGCAATGGTGGAGACAAATTGTTTGCTGTTATGGAGAAAATGGTGAGGAGGGGGACCTACTTTTGGTAGGGTGGTCAGGAAAGATCTAAGGAGGTGACATTTGAGACTGAAAAATGAGAAGGATCTAAATACTGAGGAAAAGTAGGCCAGGAGGAGGAGACAGTATGTGAGATCTAAAAACTCTGAGGCCTGAAGGAACTTGGCTTAGTGTGAGGACCTGAAAGAGACCAGTGTGTGATAGAGGGGACTGGTATTTGTTCAGATCAGAGGGGCAGGCAGGAGGCATGACAAGTGGAGCTTTGGAGGCTGTGTTGCTGTCATGTGTGGAATGCGTTGAAAGATGCGAAGGAAAGTGTGGGGAACCGGCTGGGGGGACTGTTGCAGTGGCTGAGTTGAAATGGTAGTGGCTTGGACTCTGGGGAGGAAGTTGAGAATAGAGAGGAGGCAAATACCGTGCAAGGTATATTGTGAAATCACTAAGACTTCCTGATGGATTGGATTTGGCTCTTGAGTTAAGAATCAGAATGACACCCAGGGTTTTTGTTTGTTTATTGTAGTAAAATATACATAACATAAAATTTGCCATTTTAACCTTTTTTTTTGAGACAGGGTCTCACTTTGTTGCCCATGCTGTAGTGCAGTGGCACAATCACAGCTCACTGCAGCCTCTAACTCCTTGCTCAAGCGATCCTCTGGCTCAGCCTCCTGAGTAGCTAGGACTATAGGCATGTGCCACCATGCCTGACTAATTTTTAAATTTTTTGTAAAGACACGGTCTTGCTTTGTTGTCCAGGCTGGTCTTGAACTTGCAGGCTCAAGTGATCCTCCTGCCTTGGCCTCCCAAGGTGCTGGGATTATAGGCATGAGCCACCATGCCTGGCCCATTTTAACCATTTTTAAGTGTTAAATGGCATTAAGTACATTCACCAATGTTGTGTAATCATCACCACTATTTCCAGAACTTTTTCATCCTCCTAGACAGAAATTCTGTACCCATTAAACAATAACTCCTGATTCCCCACTTCCCCAGTTCCCGATAACCACTATTCTATTTTGTCTTTGAATTTGCCTGTTTTCAGTACCTCATAAGTGAAATCGTATTACATTAGTCCTTTTGTGGGTGACTTATTTCACTTAGCATAATGTTTTCAAGGTTCATCTATGTTGTAGCATATGTCAAATTTCTTTCCTTTTTAAGGCTGAATAATATTCCATCGCATGTATATACCACTTTTTAAAAATTCATTCATGTGTTATTGGACACTTGAGTTATTTCCATCTTTCGACTATTGCAAATAATGTTGCTATGAGCAGAGGCATACAAGTGTCTGGTTGAGTCTCTGTTTTCAGTTCTTTGGGGTATATACCTAGCTACCCAGGTTTTTGATTTGAGCATGTTTATGCTCTTGCCAGCTGCAGACATTATAATTTGTTTTCAGTTTGGGCTAATTTAGTAAGCCAAAAAACGGTGCTTTGTTTGCATTTATTTGATTTAGAAATAATTTAACATGTTTTCACATTAGTTAATACCTTACATCTAATTATACTTTTAATCATTCATTATATTTTTTATTGCTTTTATCTTATGGATACTGATTCAGATTCAAATTTGTGACTGTTATTTGCCAGGCTCTAGGTCAGTTCCTTCCACATAAATTTTCTCATTTGATCCTTTGTAACGGTCCTGGGTGAGAAATATTAGTGACCCCATTTAGAGATGGGAATACTGAGACTCAGAGAGGTTCAGTCATTTTGTTCAAGTAATTGCCCTTCAAACAGTCTTCTATCTATAAGTCCAGCACTCTTTTCACTTTATTAGTTCATTTTACCAATGTGTAAACTAATAGCAGAGTTTATATTATATTGACTAGTATAAGGTCTAACCCAGTACCTTAGGCACCGAAATGCATAGTAAATATATCTTGAATTGAACTGACAGAGCCATGACCACAATTCAGTCTCCTTTTAGTGATGTTCTGATAAACCTTGTTCCATAAAATGGTTAGGGAATAAATATTATAAACTAAAAATATTTGCATTTAAAAATCATCTTAATAATAACCTAAAGGGAAATTTCTTCTTGTAAGGACTTCCTCGTTCTGCCCAGCTTCCTAACAAGACCATGGCTGATAACAGCAGTGATGAGTATGAAGAAGAAAATAACAAGGTGCAGTATAACCCACAGCTTCTTTTTTTTTTTTTTTTAATTATGTCCCTTGAGTCATAACCCACAACTTCTTGTAGAATTTCTGCTTTGGGTTTTTAGTAGTTAGAGATGACAACAGTTTAACAGTAAACATGTCTTGAACACTGATGTCCAATGGTTAAATACCTTTGAGCTCATAGAGCAAAGTCAGTAGCAAAGAACCTTGAGATTTTGACCTTTCTTCAGGAATAAAGCTTACTGTACAGCCGACTTTTTGGTGAGGAATTTCATATAATGTAGGCCAGTGTTTCACAAACTTTACTGATTATAAGAATCAACCGGGGTACTTATTTTTAAAATACTGATTCCCAGGCCCCAACCAGAATCTCAAAGCTAAACGCCTGGGAATTTATATTTTTAGGAAGCAGGCCAGATAATTCTTATGATAAGGCAAGTTTGGAATTATTGGTCTAGGCATTTTTTCATTGTCAACACTTGTGATACTGCCAATATTTTGTGAAAGAGATTTTAATTTTGAGGTCTTAAGACCCAGATGAACCTTTGCTGTTATTCTGTGAGCCTAGAGAATAACCCCATTTCTGAAAGATGGAAAGATGCCTACATCTTTAGTCAGGTAGGACATTAGAGTTGCACATGTCCTCTCTTAGCAACCATTTGTGTTCAGCCTTACCATGTGATCCATGGTTCCGTTTTAATGGTCCTGTAACAATGGGAACTTTGGAAATTCAGGCAAAGAATATTTGAAGTAATACACAAAGCCATAGTGATAGAGACTGATTTCATAAAAAGCTTAAAAGGTAGCATTTTTAAGGTGGGTCCCACTCCATGACTAGTGTGCTGCTTTAACATCTTACACACAAGGTAATTTCTTAGGCATTTGTAGTATATAAAGTCCTTTGTCTTTATATCAGGTATTTTGCAAAGCCCAACTTTGAAACTTTGAAGAAGCGTACAAAGTTTCCTATTTCCTATTCTTTTTTCCACTTGGCCTCTGAATTTTGTATAGCCACCCTAAATTCTTTTAGTCTTCATGATGTTGTCAGTATTCAAGGCTCATTTATCTTTCTGGAATCAGCAGAAAGGATCTACTTTTGAATAATCTTTAAATTGACAATCGGTATTTTTTTTTTTTTTTTGGAGACAGAATGTTGCTCTCTGTTGCCTGGGTAGAGTGCAGTAGTGTCATCATAAATCACTGCAGCCTCAAATTTCTGGGCTCAAACGATCCTCCCACCTTGGCCTCCCAGAGTGCTAGGATTACAGATGTGAGCCACCGTGCCCAGCCCAAAAGCAATTTTTGATGTCCTGTAATGTGTCAGTTTTGTGTGCCAATAGCTGCTTAACTACAAAGAAACATTAAGTAACTTTTAAAAACTGGAATCAAGCATCTTTTAACCTTATATAAGCCATATGGCATATAGAAACCAAGCTTTCACAACCTACTTTTAAAGGGGGCCAATTGGTCATCCTTCAGGTCCTAAGGGAGGGCATGCCAGAGGCTCCAGGCCACAGAGACAAAGACATGGACCTTGTCCCATCTGCCCCTGCAAATCCTAAGCGCCACCAGACCCCTTCTCATGGACTTGAAAGGGTAGGATGGTACATAGAGAACCAGAAGCTCAGAAAGGTAGGTTGTAATTAATGCTAAGAACAAAAGAGCTACATATCTTTTTTTTTTTTTTTAAGACTTGTCAAGTGCAGAGCTGCATATCTTGAGATGGAAGCGGGGATGGTCATTGCATGTGACTTATGGGGGAAGGGAAGGGAAATATGGATGAGTCCGATACCCCATGAAGAGAAATATCACTGAACAAAAATGGAAAACCCATAGTCTCTGGAACTGCTGGTCAGAATTCAGGCACAGGGTTGATTATGAACTTTATTCATTTGGTTGTTTCAAGCAGCTTACCCTGGATAGTCTTGCAAATTAAATACTAGATTTCCTTCCTATGACCTTTGTGAGTATAAAGATCCTCTAAAGTTTCTCTTCCCTACTTCATCTTCCCCCCATTTCCTCCCAAAATAGAGTTACCATCCTCTTTTTTGAAAGTCCCTAGGTTTTAGGGTTGAAGCTGTCCATAGAAAATTGATGCAGGGCTCTTAGGATCACCTAAGTAATAGGTACAATAGATATAAATTAGATAGAATTTATACCCAGCCTCAAGTAGAGAAATGGAATATGGTTGTGAAAAGTGGGGACCCTGTTTGAAGCTGAGCAGGAGAAGGTTCTCAAGCCCCTTCTGGAAAGTACTACCTTCTCTTTCTGGTGATTAGGTGCCAGGTTGGGTGGGTATTGGTTAGAGCCATAGAGAACTGGGCATAGGTACATTAAATTTCTCTTTATGTGAACTTCTCTACGCCTGCCCTGCCCTATCTCAGGAGAAGAAGAAAACCTCACAGTTGACACCTCAACGGGGCTTTAGTGAAAACGATGATGATGATGATGATGACGACGACTCATCTGAAACTGATTCTGATGATGATGATGATGATGAAGAGCACGGAGCACCTCTGGAAGGGTGAGGAAAGGACACCCAAGCCAAGGAGGAAAACACTTCCTTCAAAACGCTGGACTGGGAGGATGTCAGTTAGAAGCAAAATTCCAGCATCTCTTTTGATCTCTATTTTTTTCAGATGTCTTAGAATGATGAGTTTTCATTCCATTGTGGCTTCACTGCCTCATCTAGTCCTGTGGTGTCACTTGCAATAACCGAAACATTTGTGTGCTCAGGGATTGCACAAAGTTTTATTGAGTAAATCTGAAAGATGATTCCTGCCTTCAGGGGGCTCACTTTCTGGAAAGAGAAAATAAAATTGTATACATACCAAAGCATTTCTTTTTAGCAAGGAAAACAACATACATGCACACAAGCATTTATTTTAGGCTCAGATCCTTTTTGAACAGGTAGAGAGGAGGAACTTCAGGAGCCCCACATTGAGGCAGAATGTTCCTGGATGGTGCTTAAGTGAAAAATCTCCTCACCCTGTCTAGCCCTCGTTATAGGTTTTAATCAAAATGGATTCTAAGGTCCATCCATTTAAAATACAATTACTGGTTAAATGACAGCATAAGCAATCATAGAATTCTATCTAGTCATTAGAAAAGCTGAGGCAGCTCTCTGTGCACTGGTAAAGAACAAGCTCCAAGAGATACTGGGTTTTTTTGTTTGTTTGTTTGTTTGTTTTTTGAGACAGAGTCTCGCTCTGTTGCCTGGGCTAGAGTGCTGTGGCGTCGGCGTAGCTCATAGCAACCTCAAACTCCTGGACTCAAGCGAGCTTCCTGCCTCAGCCTCCTGAGTAGCTGGGACTACAGGCACACACTAGCACGCCCAGCTAATTTTTTTTCTATTTTTAGTTGCTCAGCTAATTTTTTTCTAGTTTTAGTAGAGACGGGGTCTCGCTCTTGCTCAGTCTGGTCTTGAACTGAGCTCAAGCGATCCTCCTGCCTCGGCCTCCCAGAGTGGTAGGATTACAGGCTTGACCCAGCTGATACCGTTAATTTGAGAAAAGGTGTAGAGGAGTGTTTACACCGTGCTACCATGTATGTAAAACAAATATTACATAGACTATCTCTGGAAGGATAAACTAGAGCTATTTATAATAGTGAAGTTACCTTTCAGGGAGGAACTTGGAGGCAAGGAGACAGGTGGGAAATACAACTTTTCACTCTATATATTTCATACTTTTTATTTTTGTATCATGTGCATGCATCATTTATTAAATAAAGTTTTAGTAAAAATGAAAAATAGTGTATCTTTGGATTATCTACCTGCAGCCAGGCACTAAGTAAATTGAAGGAAATGTTCAATCCCAGACTGACTTCTCATGCTTCCTACTTTATTTCATGATCATATCCTATATCTATAAATTATAATCTGAGAAAATATAAATTTTAAGTCATCAATACATTTAATTTTTTTGTTAAGCAAGTCCCCCTGGAAGAACCATTTTTTTTTTTTTTTGGAGACAGGGTCACCATGTCATCCAGGCTGGAGTGCAGTAGCTTGATCATAGCAATCATAGTTCACAGCAGCCTCCAACTCCTGGGCTCAGCAGTCGTCCTACCTCAGCTTCCTAAGTAGCTGGGACTACAGGTGCATGCCACCATGCCCAGATAATTTTTATATATTTTTTGGTAAAGATGGAGTCTTGCTACACTGGCCAGGCCGGTCTCAAACTCCTGGCCTCAAGTGATCTTCCCACTTCAGTCTCCCGAAGTGCTGGGATTATAGGTGTAAGCCACCATGCCTGGCTGGAAGAACCTTACTAATAACCTTTCAACTCATTTATAAACTTTTTCAATGATTATTACATTTTACTGAATAGTAATTAATGTTATGTGTTCTGCTTTTTTACTATATATATGTTCATGTATTGATACAAGCCCTTTTTTTTTGAGACAGGGTCTCACTTTGTTGCCCAAGTTGGAGTGCAGTTGTGTGATCATAGCTCACTGCAGCCCCAACTCCTGGCCTCATGCAATCCTCCCACCTCAGCCTCCGAAAGTGCTGGGATTATAGGCATGAACTACCCTGCCCAGCTCGATACAAGTGCTTTTTAATAACTATGCAATGTTTAATTTGACATACCCAACCATTTTCCAAATGGATATTTCATTTGTTTCCAATGTTTTATAAATAACAGTGTTAACAATATCTCTGTAAAATTCCTGTTTTTCTTTGTGCAAATTATTTTCATGTCAGAAATTCAAATCTCTTATACCTTTTTTTGTCATCCCTTTCGTTCAAAAAAAAAGGTAAAACTATTTATGCTACATTTTAACATAAAAAAATTATGTTTTGGCCATGTGTGGTGGCTCACATCTATAATCCTAGCATTCTGGGAGGCCGAGGCGGGAGGATCAGTTGAGGTCAGGAGTTCGAGACCAGCCTGAGCAAGAGCAAGACCCCGTCTCTACTAAAATTAGAAAGAAATTAATTGGACAACTAAAAATATATAGAAAATATTAGCCGGGCATGGTGGTGCATGCCTGTAGTCCCAGCTACTCGGGAGGCTGAGGCAGGAGGATCGCTTGAGCCCAGGAGTTTGAGGTTGCTGTGAGCTAGGATGACGCCACGGCACTCTAGCGCGGACAAGAGAGTGAAACTCTGTCTCAAAAAAAAAAAAAAAGAGCGACTAGGCTATAGGAGTATAGGACTCTAGACTTGGAGAACAATCAGTTAAGAGGCTGTTGCAATAATCTAGGTGAGAAAGCAGAGCCCTGAAATGATGAAATGATAGTGGAGACAAAAATATGTAGGAGGTAATGCGGAGTGACAGAGCAGGACGAGTCAGGGATGCCTCCCAAGCTTGTGCCTTGTATAACTGGGTGGGCGGTTGTGCCATTCACTGAGACAAACAATGTAAGTGGAACGAAGCGGATGGGGGTGAACAACTGGTCTGGTGTGGGACCTATGGAGCCTGGGGTGCCCATGAGGAGCTGCCCAGTAGGCACTTGGACATGTAGGGCAGGGGCTTAGGATTGGAGATAAAAGTTTGGTGCTAGTTTAAATCATGTGAGTAACAAAATAGATCAAAACAGGTAAAGAAAGCAGAGGAGAGAGAGCTGAAGACAGAACCAACGCCTGAAGGGCATCTGGAGGGCAACAGGTCCATAATGGGGAGGGAAAAGTGTCACAGGGCAGCAGGAAAATCAGACACAGAAGAGATCTGGAAGCCAAGGGAGGAGAGTGCTTCGAGCAGCAGTCAGCACCCAGGCTGCCAAGAAGTCAGTGTCCACTGCATTTAGCACCTCAAAGTTCATTGGAGGGACGGTGGCAGTCACCAAAACCAGACTGCAGTGTGCTGAAGAGTCCATAGGAAGTGAAGACATGGAGAAAGGAATGGTTTGGCTAAGAAGGAAAGGAGAGGCCAACAGTCACAAATTAATGTAGGGCCAGGAGGAGCTTTCATTAAGAGAAGAGATACTTGGGATGCTTAGCAACTGAAGGGAATTTGTGAGTAATGAGAACGAAGGTACAAAAATATGTGTAGGTGCTTCCTAGAATTAAGCTCTTATCCTCTGGGTCGTCGGGCAAGCTCTCCCTGTCTCTCTCCCACTGTCCCTTTTCCCCGGAAAGAAAGAGGCCATTTAACTCCTGAGCGTGCTAGGTCACAGGTTAACATCTCTGAGGAACACTACAGATGGTGCGGTGACCTGTGGGACTTCGGGTTTCACCTTTTGGAGAGAAGGTTAGTGCACTTTTGTTTAAATGAGGAACAGTTGCATTATATTGGGAGACAGTATACCATTATATTAATATTAATAACTACTGTTGTCATCTGGAAGTTTAGGTTCGGAAATAAGGGAGGGAGTGGGTGTTAAGTAGCCAAGGGGGTGTTCTGTAGCAGACACTGGGGATTGTCTCATCCAAAACTTACTCCAATCTCCTTTTAGTGTATCTTCTTGTATTTCCTGTACCACAAGTACGAAAAACAATATTTCCCATATTTCCTTGAAGCTAGGGTTCCAGATGTAATTTAAGTTCCATTGATCAGATGTACTTACATGTCTGAGTTAAATATGGAGGGAGGCGGAGCATGAGGCACCCATTTTGCTGGTTAAGATCCTAGCACAGTGGGTGTGATTCAGGAGCTGGCAGCTTCCCAGTTTGGTGGGAGGCTTCCAGGTGTGGCATAAGCTCCAGGTCCAGTAGACCAAGTCTGCTATGTTACTTTGAGAGGTGTTTGTAGGAACTCAACCTAGAGTGCAGCTCTTCAACTTTCCCAATGATACTATAAATCTTGTAATACCCTCTTACACCGATCTTTTTGCTTAGGCTAGCTAGAGGAGATTCTATTGTCTACAACGAAAGTGTGATTAATACAACATCCAAATACAGGGCAAGGAACTACAGCAGGGGTTAGCCATACAACACATCCCACCACTCGTTTCCTTAAAGTTTTATTGGAAGACAGCTATGCCCATTCATTTATGTATTGTCTGTGGCTAATTCGTGCTACAAAGGCAGAGTTGAGTAGTTGCAGCAGAAACCATATGACCCACAAAGCCTACAATATTTACTGTCTGGCCCTTTATAGAAAAAGTTTACTGATCCCTGAACTATAGTATGGGAGTGCCAAGCTGCCAGGGTACAGCAGAACAGATCTGTGCCAGCCAGATGAGGAACATGTGGACTATTCTTAGATATCTTAGATGCTGAAAATATTTAAAATCCCAATTAGGGTAACGAATATTTTCAGGAATAGGATGTGTAGAATTCTCAAGATCAGCTGTCATTTATTTATTTTCTTCTTTTGGGGATTACAGGGAATCTATAAGAATAGCAAAGGTCCAGGCTATATAAAAGGATTAATTATAAAATATTATCTATTGGTACTTATTTATAAAGTAAACCAGTACCTATTCTTTTCATTCTTAGATATCAGAGCTTGCATTAGAAAGGTTAGAGTTATGGGATCTATCAAAGCCTAGGACTCTGTATCTTTCCTTCATGGCCCTAATCACAACTGCAGTTAATTAATTATGTGCATGGTTATCTGCTTAGTTTCTCATCTTTCTCACTGGGCTATAAACTCTATCAGAACAAGGACCAAATCTATCTTGTTCACTGCTGTATCCCCAAAGCCTAGCATATAGCCAGCATTCATGAAATACCTTTTGAATGAATGAATGTGACAATTACAAATATAAGACGGACACAATTCTTTGGGTTTAGAGAGACAGCCAAACAGACAGCTCTGTATCATCCCTATTATATAAATTATTGACTCAGTCAGAACAGGGACTAGCCAATTCAAATATAAGTTGTTGGATTTTTTAATTAGCAATTATGTTACATTTTTAAAAGTATGTGAATATAAATACAACACATTCATTACAGATAATTTAGAAAAACGGAAGGGCTTACAAAGTAAAGGACCATTATCCAACTGTCAAAAAATGAAACATGAAACCTTTCCAGAGTGCTTCCCATACCTGAATTCCAAGATTGCTGTACAAGTTGGTTGCCTTATTGATAAAAAACAATATTAATGCATACCTTCTGTGCTGCTTTGGTTTGGGCTTATTTTTTTTAACAAGGGAAATCCTTTCAGGGGATATATTGTATTGAAAACTCAAGTTCACTTTCTTTCTTACTCATATCCTATCCATTAGCATACAGATGTCTGTTACAATTAGTTTCCTTTAAGATTTTTCAGTTTCTTCTGTTTCTACTTTTGCTTTTCAGCTTTTACTTTCATGTGGTACTTATTTAATATCCTTCTTTTTAGAGCCATCATTCTATCCTTCTTTCTCTTACAAAGATAGAGTCTACAGTGGAAGGCGGAAATAACTCCTATGATACGTTCTTTAACTGTCTATCATGGCTTTAAAGTCACTAAAAGTACCTCTCAGGATTCATTTAACTAAATCATAGTCTGTCTCTCTCTCTCTCTCATCTCCCCTCCTTCTTGGTCTCTTTGACTAAATGCTCTTTCTTGGCCTGCTCCTCAAATATCAAAATGTGTCTCTTTGCAGCTTTCCTCTCTACTAATAGTGGACTAGATAATTTGGACCAACACTACTGCTGAGGGCTACTAGAAAAGCTGGTAAAATATAGAAAACAGCCTTGAGGCATTAGAGAACTCGAGAATTTTGTCAGATAATTGGAAACTTTTTTAAAAAGTCATGGCAGGTAAGAAAAAATATCTAGAATTGAAAACTACAATATTTGAAACTATGAACTCAATGGATGGGTTTAACGTCAGATTAGATCAGCAGAAGAAACTCATAAACTGGAAAATAGGCTAGAGGAAACCATTTAAAGTAAAGCACAGAGGGGAAAATAAAGAATGGAAAACACATGTAAGCAGGTAAGAGGTATACATGAGAGCCATACAGTGAGAAGTTTGAACACGTGTGTGAACTGGAGTTACAGGTGAAAAGGAGAGGGAGAATGGGACAAAAGCAACGACTTAAGAAATAAGGTGAAGACTTGCAACACTGAAGAAAGATATCAAATCACAAATTTATAAAGCCCTATGAACCTCAAGAAAAATAAATAAAAAGAAACGTACAACCATCTCCATCACAGTAAAACTCCTAAAAAGCCAACAACAAGGAGAAAAGTCTTAAAAACAGCAGGAGAAAACAGATTACCTTCAAAGGGGCAACAATGAGAATGTTTCTCAAGAGACACAATGATAGCTTTAAAGTGCTGAAGGAAAACAGCTGTCGATCTAGAGTCATACACACAGTGAGAGAAAGCACAAATAACCAATGTCAGAAATGAAAATGAGACCTCACTAATGATCTTGCAGACACTAAAATGTAATAAAAGATTATTAGGAGCAAATGTACACCAACAAAAGTGAAAACAGATGAAATAAACACATTTATAGAAACACAGAAGAAATAAAAATATGAATAAGTCAATTATTATTAAAGATATAAATCCATAATTGAAAACATCTCCACAAAGAAAACACTAGGCTCAAACCAAGGAAGTCAAATATTTAAAGAATAATAAAATTAGAGGATTAAAAAACAGGAAACACTCCCCAACTCATATTCACGAGGCTAGCATAACCATGGTACTAAAACCTGATGTGAATATTACAAGAAGAAAAATTACAGATATAACTCATGACTATTACTTCAAAAATTATAAACAAAATATTAGAAAAATGAATCCTTTTCATAAAAAAATATATCACAACCCAGTTGAGTTTATTTTAGAAATGCAAGGTTGATCTAACAGGTAAAAATTAGTCAATGTAACAAATCACATTGAAAAAATAAAGGACAAAAATATTTTGATAAAAATTAACATACATTCATTACAAGAGCTCTTAGCAAATGAGGAATAAAAGGGACTTCCTTTATCTGAAAAAAAAATTACCCAAAACTACTAAAAGATAAGAAAGTTTAGCAAGATCACTGGATATAATAAGGTCAACATAAATAATTTAATTATATTTCTGTATAACAACAAAGAGAAAATAAAATTATTTTTTAGAAATACCATTTTCAGTAGATTAAAAATATCAAATAGTTGGGCATCAGTCTAACAAAAAAATGGGCATGGCTTCTGCACAGAAAACTATAAATATTAGTGAGATAATTTTTTTGAAAATACTAAATAAACGCATACATATGTATATATACATTTCATGCTCACTGTTTGAAAGATTCAATATAGTAAAAATGTCATTTCTATCTAAATTGATCTATAGATTCAATGCAATTCCAATCAAAATCTCAACAAGACTTTTTAGTTGGGTTTTACAAGCTCAAATCCAAAATTTCTATGGAACTATAAAGGGCAGGAGTAGCCAATACACCTGTGAAGAATAAGATAAGAGGACTTGCTCTGTGGGCTTCAACACTTACTATAAAGCTACAACAACAAAGACAGTGTAACATTGGCAAATGTTAGACAAACAGCTAATAGGATGGGATAAAGAGCCCTGAAACAGACCTGTACATATATTGACATTTGATCTATAACAAAAGAGATACTACACAGTAGTGGGAAAAGGATGCTGTTTGTAATAATATATAATGACGGGAAAAACGACTGTTGACCAGAGAATGATTCAATGGGTGTTTGTATTTTGATTTATTCAATTATATACTTTGTTCTGTGTACTTTCATGTTACATATGTTATTACTGTCTAAAAAAGTTTTTCAAAAATGTGAGTATCATGCTTGGTCCTTTTCTCTTCTGCCATGACACCCAGCCTTTTCAGCCCTGTAACTTCACATATGCCTGAAGTATGTTCCCTCTGACTGCAATGACCTTCACAACATTATCTATTTATCTTTTAAAAATATGTTCAAATTAAAATACATAACAATACTTATGGTATGATCCCAATTCTGTGTTAAAATTACACTGGATATAGGCATGTCTTTACATATGCTTGCTTAAGTTTATGTACTATACATACATTTATACATGCGCACACATACGTACATACACAGTTACATGCTTTTCTACACAATACCAATTGATGAGGGCACTGTTTATCTTGTATTTTTTTATAACTTTAAATGAATATATATAAATGCATGTGTTTAAATCCACATAACACCAAATAGCTGAGTTATATATTTTTCTCTTTTGGATCAGTCAGTTCAGGACACTAAATTCTACCACTGGCTGTTGGCCAATAAACACAGAATTGTTCAACTTACTTAACTTTCCTCAGTCTGAATGGCAGCCTGACAAGGTGTTTTTATTGTGTGCCAAAATTCTGTTTTCTAGCAAACAGTTTTCATGCATAATGACTCAGTACAAATGATAATGGCTGGAGCCTGTTAGGAAAAAAAATGATAGTCATTTTTGGCTAAAAGTGCCTTCATGAAATGATCAAAGAAAGAGAGGATAGAAAGATCGGCAGGCAATTAGGAATTGGTGAAAATCCTTTGGCATTAAGAAAGCAACATGCATACCCCTAAGGCCTGGGAGGATTGACTAACAATTATGTAAACTGGAATAATGGCTGAAGACATATCATGACTTTAGGAGACCTTTCAAAGATAGATCAGCTCATCTCATTCTGAGATGATGGATGCAGACCCAGTGCAGTTAGTACTCCTGTTTCTAAAAGGTATTCCCTTGTCTAGGTTTGTAGCACCTCTGTCTCTGCACACTACTCTGACATGAGCCCAATGGAGGCTGGGCGACAAGAACAAATACAAGTGACAGGCATAAAACTGGGCTGAGAACAGTTCCTCCTTCTGTTGACCAAAGCTTGCTTTACTAGGTCAAGCTGCTAGTGCCTGGCCCACAGTAGGTATTAAATAAGTATAGGATAGATGGACAAATGTATGGATCAGTCAATCAATCTTTCCACCTCAATCTTCTCTGCCTCAGGTATTCCAGGTCTCAGTTAAAGACAGTAATAGCCTATCTACCTACCAAGACAGCAAGCTGAAAATCATTCTCACATTCTTTCCTCCCACCCCCATTCAAACCAACCCTCCCCACAACTCCACCCGACTAATCTTTAAGTCCTGTTAATATTTCCTGTCTTTTTTTTCCTGAGACAGAGTCTCACTCTGTTGCCCGGGCTAGAGTGCCGTGCCGTAAGCCTAGCTCACAGCAACCTCAAACTTCTGGGCTCAAGGGATCCTCCTGTCTCAGCCTCCCAAGTAGCTGGGACTATAGGCGTGCACCACCACGCCTGGCTAATTTTTTCTATTTTTGGTAGAGACAGGGCCTCACTCTTGCTCAGGCTGGTATTGATCCTCCCGCCTCGACCTCCCAGAGTGCTAGGATTACAGGTGCGAGCCACCGCACCCGGCCAAAGTCCTGCTAATATTTCTGTCTCTTAATTTTTTCTCAAATTTTTCCCATTCTCTCCACATCCCTACCAACACTTTAGTTTAAGAACTATATTATTTCTCTTTAGATTATTTAAATTCTCATAATATCCAACTGGTCTCATTGCATCCAGTCTATTTCTCTCTCTGTTATCTCTAGAAGGATCTTTTTACAATGGAAAACTGTTCCTATTTTTCTCTTACATAAAGATTCCTTTGATAATACTCTATACTTTCAAGAAAAAAATTTCATTTTGGTAGAATAACATTCCAGGCCTTCTATGATCCAATCTTTGCTTTTATCCATAATATCTGCTCCCACCACATTACTCTTCGGAGCTCCAATATCCAGCAATCTCCTAAAATGTCATGTCTTGCCTCCATGTTCCAGCTGCTTAAAATTCATCCTTCCCCACCCATCTACATGAATGATCCCAATTCTGTGTTAAAATTACACTGAATATAAGTGTGTCTTTACATAAGCTTGCTTAAAAGTTTATGTATGTATACATTCACATATGCACACACATGTACATACACATAGTTACATGCTTTCTTACACATTACCAATTCATGAGGGCACAGTTTGTCTTAGATTTTTTATAACTTTAAACAAATATATATATATGCATGTGTTTAAATCCACACAATACCAAATAGCTGAGTTATATATTTTTCTCCTGTGGATCAGTCAGTCCAGGACACTAAATTCTATCACTGGCTGTTGGCCAGTAAACACAGAATTGTTCAACTTACTGAGCTTTTATGTTTCAAGACACTGCTCAAGGATCACATTTCCTTTTATCTCCAAGTTGAATTACTTACTTCTCCTCTGTACACCCATAATATCCTGTTCATATCTCTTGCAATATGTAAACACAAGATAATATGTAAACACAACACTCTTGTCTTCCTTGCTGGCCTGGGAGGTAGCTTACTCCTCATTCTCCCAAACTTCTTCATCACAATAAATGGCACTATCATTTGTCTAGTTATGACTGAAAACCTGGGGTATCCTTGACACCTCCCTTTTCCTCCCCTACACCTGCACTTCCAAGCGATCACCAAGTCCTGTGTATTCAACTCCAAATTGGTCCACTTCCCGTCTCTACTGCATTTTCACTCTAGATCAACATCTCTCCCCTGGCGTACTGCACTTGATCTCCTGCTCTCAGCCAGTATAGTCCATTCTCCACTCAGTATCCAGGATGACCTTTTAATACACATACATCTGATCAAATTACTCCCACTTACAACCCTGTAGTGGCTTCCTACTGTGCTTTGAATCGACATTCCTAAAATGACGAATAATGCCCCACATGGCCTGGCTCCTTCAGCTCCACCTCATCTCATGCTTCTTTCCCCTTTGCTGCTCCGGCTCCCTGCACGTGGGTCTTCATGGGTCTGTGACAGTTGTCAGAACCAAAATGGAGTCATTTGTGTCAAAACCCTGACAAATAGAGCCAGGGAAGGACAGAGGGCTGTCATGCACAAATGCCTGACCAGAAGAACTATCAAAGAAGAGTCTGCAAAAACCATAAAGGCCATCGTACCCTGACACAAAAAATACTTCTGCCAGGACATCTGTCCAGCAACTTCCCATCCAACTTCAAACTGGTACCACCCATGTTATTGATCCTTGTAGCCAAGGAAAATTATTTCAAAACAATTACATAATCCTCCTCATTTTCCTTTATAAACCTTTGTCTTTTGTTATTTCCCTGAGTACTCACATAGTTAACTATGGCACATGTATTCCCATTGCAATGCCTATTCCCAAATAAAAGTAACTTTCTTTTAGGGAGACTCTCTCTGTCTTTTATTTAGGTTGATGGGTCTTTTTTTTTTTTTCCCAGTTTTTCAAACTGGTTCAGCTTTCTCCTGACACGGGATCTATAGAGACATTTTATTGCAAACTTGAAGTATGAGTATTCTGATTATATTTTCTTATCATAAGAGATCTTGTACATAGTATCACGGGCTAGCCAAAACTCTATTGGAGGCAAATAATTAAAAAGTCCAAAACTCGGGGATGGCAATATAAACTATGTCCTATTATTCATATGATTGAATCTTAGTAAACCATCAAAATGTTTATGAATGTTATGAATAATTTTAATGATATATGAAGCATTTTTCTCATGTCATGAAAATGAAATGAAATCTAATGAAAGTGAAAAAAACAGGCCATAAAATAGCATATACAATATTATCTCAGCTTTGTAAAACAAAATACACAGAAAATAGATTGGAAAGCAGCTCAGTCATCCCTCAGTAAATGTGGGGGATTGGCTCCGGGATCCCCACATACCAAAATCTGTGCATGTTCACATCCCACAGTAGACGGAACCTGTTTAGACCAAAATTCGGCCCTCCCTATATGAGAGTTTCCACATCCCATGACATGAATACTGTATTTTCAATCCAAATCTGGTTGAAAAAAAATCCACGTATGACTTGACTTCCACAGTTCAAACTTGAGTTTTTCAAGGGTTAACTGTATACCAAAAAGGTAACATTGATTCTCTGTGGATGGTATATGTATGAGAAAAAAAAAATAGAAAATACACACACACAAACATATATGTATTCTTTGTTGATATTTATGTGAAGAACACATATATGTTCCTCACATACACATATACACACACATAGAAATATATACCTTTTTCTAAAATGATTATAAAATCTGAAAAAAATGGTTCCTTAGTTAATAAAAATTATTTTAGTAAGTTTCGTATTTTTAAATACAGGTTATGTTAACTTGATGTCCGAACAGTATCTTCCTTATAGGCATATATACACATTCAAATGAGTTCAGCCCATCTCCAGGCTTAACACCATTTCATCTGTTTTTTTATTTACATGCAGATTTTCCAAGAGCATGGGTTTGCTAACCCTAAACCAAATCGGGCTTCTCCAGGATTCTACTTAATTATAAGCAGTTGAGGACAGAACATTCATCTCCGTAGTACCTAAAGCACATTCTTTAGGTACTACATTTAATAAGCAAATGTTTAATTACTTTAAAAAATGCTTCTATTAGAAGAAAAACAAAAATATACACCGATCTTCATCTGAACATCTACTTTTTCATCCTGTGGACCCTGTCTCCCTGCTCTGGGAAGCCTCAGGTTAATGCGTGCTCTCTGGCCAGTAGACAGAAGTTTATGGCAGGTGTGTTGACACTAACTTCACTCCTGGCTTCCCCTTAACCCTTCTACTTTCATTTTCTCGGTTTCATATTCCAAATCTATTTATTCTATATTTAATCTTAGATTGTACATATTTATTCAAACATCTTAAATCCCAATTCTGAAATGAGAAAGAATTTTTTTCTTTTCTTTTAAAAGAAGGCAGGGTAGTACATATATTATTGATAACAGAACGAGTTCCTCGGGGTTAAAATGGGAAATAAAGATTATAAATTAAATGGTCTTTTAGTCCCCAACAACTTTTCATAAAGATGGAAATAATTATTTTTCATTTCCATTTCTACATATTTTAAAAAGAGGACTGAATTTATGTAAAATCTTTACAATTCTGCTATTGGCTCAGTCACTGTCAAACTTAAAAACTTACATAATATTCTCTGAACAAGCTCCTTCATTTTTCTTCTTCCCTCTAAAACTGCCTGCTACTGGTACCATTCAAAAAGTCTCCAAATCAGAGACTATTGCTTCCTATTGAAGCAAAGTGTTGCCCTCCCCCAATATTACTGCACATTCTTTCCAGTATACTGGATATTTTTCTTTCAATTTCTATATTTAAAAATGAAAACTGATATTAAAGGGCTCCTTCAAACCAGGAAGAGATTTTATGAAAATACAGAATTTAAAGGCAAATATTCTATCTTATCAAAATGAGTGTCAAGAGAAATAAAGATGGTTGTACATTTTTAATACTAGAGAGTGTTAGCAACCCACAATGTTTTAAAGGTGCCATAAACTTCATGGAATACTAAAGTAACATTCAGTATCTAACAGCAACCCATTCCACAGGGCCAGGAACAAAAAGGATCTTGTTACACAGGACAGTAACCCCTGAGATAGCACATTAACTGGGAAGTGAGGGAGTACAGTCTGCCATGGTCTAGCGGAGACCCACTACAGGCAAAGGGAACATTAGCAAGATGAGTGTCACTACAGTGCAGTGGACAAGAGGGAAGTTAAGACATGAGATCAGAGAAGTAGTCAGGAGCCAGATCACACAGGGCTTTAAAGCCATTGTAAGAGTTTGGTTTTTATGATTCTGATGAGAAACCACCAGGAGGTTTTGAAGGGAAGTGAAAGTTCTGATTATGTCTAAAAAAAAAAAATCACTGCAGTGTGAAAAAGACTACAGAGGAGGAAGGGCAGAAGCAGGGACTTTACAATCATCTAAGTGAGAGAGGCTTACATTAGAGAGGGAGGGAAATGTGAGCAGATCTGAGATATCTTTTCAAGGTAGAGGCAATAGAATCTGCTGGATACTTGGATGTGGGGTCTGAGCTAAAAAGGAGTCAAGAATGATTTCTTGAAGTTTCAGCCTTCCTGAAGGGCAGTAAAGTTTACTGAGACAAGGAAGGCAGCTGACGGGGGAGCAGAAGGGAGGACTAGGTGGGTGTGGTATCAGTAACTCTGTCTGTAAGAAATTTAAATGCCTATCAGACTTCCAAGTGGAGATGTTGAGTAACCAGCTGGATATAAGCAGCTGGCTCTCAGAAGAGAACTAAAGCTAGAGATAAAAAATTGGGAAGCCATCAGCTTACAGATGTGATTTATACCCATGGAATATGGCTTGGGGTAGAAATTCCCTTGGGAGAAAATATGACTAGAAAAAGAATATGGCCAAGAACTGAGCCCTGTGGTATTCTGACACGTAGCCTGGAGACAGCACTGGAGTGGAAGGAAATGCAGGAGAATGTGGTAACCTGGGAGCCAAGTGAAGAGGAAAATATATTAGAGAAGAAGAGGATTAGTGAATGTCAGTGAAGAAGCAGAAATACCAAGGAGGAGGGAGTGATCCACTGTGTCAAATGCTACTGAGGGCCAGGAAAGATGAGAACTGTGCAGACGCTGGATTTTCCAAGATGGTGACACTGGGAACAAGTACTGGTAACAGGGACAAAAAGTTTGAGATGAGAGGGGACAGGAGGAAATAGGAGTGAAAATAGAGACTTAGAGGCAAATCTTTCAAAGAGTTTGTTTTATTTTGTTTTGTTGTGTCTTTAATAAAAGAGAGCAGTGTGGTGGGACCTAGCCTGCCATGTGGGGTCTAGCCGGGGATTAAAGACGAGAGATTTAACAGCAGATGCTTGTTAAATGAATAAATTTTAAAAATAACATAAGGAACAAATGACTCAGCAGATGAGATGCAGATGATCCAACAGTATAAACATGGTTTATACTTCAAGTCCCATCAACTTAACACTACTCATAGTATTAAAAAGTAAAAATCCTATTCTAAAAGAAGTTTACTTCTGTGGAAAACTGTGGAGGACTTAATTAATCTAATACTGAAAAGTAGCTCACAGCTGCCAGCCCAAATGACTTTTATCCAAATTAGCTCTGCGCAGCAAGCCAAATAAGAAAACCCAGCCCAAAACCTTCCCCAGCTCTGTGCGCCAGGTGAGGAGTCCGTAGAGCCTTCTAGTCGTCTAAGACGCTGGGATATTTGCTTATGGTTCTGCGGTTCTTTCAAAATGGGTTTTCCAGTCAAAATGAAACATACAGAAAAGCGGACAGCTGCGTGGGTTTTCCCTCCAGAGGCAGGCAAGAGTCCGACAGGCGGCCCGCGCCCACCCAGCGCCCCCGCGGCCCCCGCGTACTTGCCTGCCGGCCGCCGGCGCTTTCTCCGTCCTCCTCTCCGCCCAGCGAGCCCCGTGCGCCGAGAGGAGGGGCTGTGCAGCACGCGGCCGGCCGCACACCCCGTCCCCGCGGCCACTGCCGCCTGCTCTCCGCCCGGAATCGGGGCGGTGGAGCGCCCGCACCCGGGAGGCGCGCTGCCGCTCAGCCCTTGGAGGGCGCCGCTCGCCGCTCCCGAGGGGCCGCTCCGGGTGGGGCCGCTGCGGGCTCGGTCCCGACGAGGTCGGCGGGGCAGCCCGGCCGCTCAGAGTGAGGGATTAACGTCGCTGGATCACTCTTGGCAGAAGGAGGAAGCCCGTCAAGAAGGGCGGAGTAGGGGAAATCGCGAAGGGGAACTGTCACTGAGGCAAGTGCGGCCTCTCCCTGCGCTTATTTTTTTTTTAATGTTCTCCATAAATGTTCCCCGACTTTGAGTTCCAGAGAAATCGGAAAAGGGATCCCACTGTGTCTGCTCCTGACAACGCGAACAAACCCGGCCCTTTAGACGTACCGGGACTCTCCCAGTTCGCCAGGATGGTCTCGACTTTTCCTGTCCCTTTGGCGTCTCTGACGACTACATCAGCCCCTGCCCCCAAAAGCCACCCCGAGAAAGATTCCTTTTCTCAGGTTCATTTTCCACAACCAAAACAGACCGAGACTTCACTTTATATTAAGGGAGAACAACTAAGAAAAAGAAGCATAAAAAGCCTTACTAAGC
This sequence comes from Avahi laniger, assembly GCA_963575035.1. NCBI lineage: Eukaryota > Metazoa > Chordata > Mammalia > Primates > Indriidae > Avahi > Avahi laniger. Next base: position 21,311 of record CAUYSK010030818.1, read on the forward strand.
CAAAAACGATCTTACCATTGCTACTACCTCAGGCTCCCAATTCTAGTCATGATCTAAGAGCCCAGATCAGAAATCTTCCCTTTTCCCCTTTTATTTAGTAATTCTCAGGCAATCCCTACTCCTTTCCAAAGGAGTGGAACCCAAGTTACCAAACCTCAGAGGAGAACGTGGATAGCAAATCGGGGTTGAAGGTCCACACCTGGGTCTCAGAAGTATAAGACAGGTAGGGCTAAGAGCTATATTCTCCTCATCTGTCCCCATCCAACAATAGGATGGATGGTTGAAGGTGGGCACTAGCACATAGTAATGACTTGGTGAAATGCCACTGTATAGTCAGAAATACCATATTAAGAACTCTCTCAACACAATTCATTATCCACAGACACTTGTTTCTCCCCACTCCGCTTCCCAACAATCCTACCCAAGCTCTTTGAGTAAACAGTGGCCTCCTTGTTACTGATACTTTTGTTGCCCTCATTTCTCCTGAGAATCTCTCTTTGGCAATTGACAAAGTTGACCATTGTCTCCCAATAATCTATTTCCTTGATGTTGACAACTCTACTTTGCCTTTATGCTTATCCTGCTTGTTAAAATTCTTCTTTTGTTTCCTCTGCCTGTTCCTTTTTCTCTAGCAACCCTTCAGATCAGTGCTTTTCAAACTTTTTCACTGAAATACTGCCAAAGATAGATTCGATAAACACGTATTTCCCTGGTCACTACTCACGTTGCATGCATAAATGAGCCTGAAGTCACTAGTGTCAAGGGCAAATACACGTGAGTTGTTGCATTTTATCTTAGACATTGCTCCAAATTTTGCATTGTTCTTCATAATATATTCATGTTATACTGAAAATATTTTAAATTGGTTATAAGTTTAATTGCTTAACATTTTCTCTCCAAATTTTCAAGAAAATACACAAATCACTAATGCCACAAATATTTAGAGTGCCTTACCCATGTACTAGGCATTAGGGATATAGTGTGAACAAGAGAGATGTGGTGGTCCCAGTCCTTGTAGAGATTTTACAGTCTAACCTGAGAGACAGACAAATAAACAAACAAGGCAATTTCAGATCCATGTGTTGATAATGGGGATGGAGAATCTTCCTGGTGGGCAGAATTTCTAGCTATATATCAGGTTATCCGTGTGCAAGAAAGGAGGGATGGGCCTGAGTAACTGATAAATATACTGACTCATAGGCAGTGTCTAATGGATTATCCAGCTTTTAGGATAGAACAAAATCAAAAAAACAGTAAAAGAAGATCTGATGGTGAGACTTATGGATGACATACCTCTTGAAATGGTTAGACTGTGAAGATATTCATGTCCCACATAAGTGCCTAACATGAGGCATCCAGGTGTTGGAGGCTCTCAGTAACAAGAGGAACAAGATGAACTGTCTTGTGGATGTCAGTCTTTTTCTCCAGCCAACCCAGGGCTGGGTTAATGGGCCTATGGACAAAGTGGCCATCGCAACAGGGATAGAATTTCAAAAATATGGTCTTTTCCTCACCCAGGCTATTTGGCTGCTACCATTGCTGAGTGTCCAACCTGGCAACATCACAGAGTGTGATATTTCAACACTGGGTCCCTAATATGGCATTATTCTCAGTGGGACCTCCTGGCAACCTGGTAGCACCTTGATTACATTGGACAACTTCCATAAGAGAACAGGTAGCACTTTGTCTTCACAGGGATAGTTCACATTCTGGGTATGAATTTGCACTCTCTGCATGTAGTGTTTCCCATTAATATTCTTGACATTACTGAGGTTCTTACCCATTGTATAGGAATCCCATGAAATACTTCTTCCAGCCAGGTACACGGTTCATGGCAAAGGAAGTGAATTCATTGGTCTTAACACATGCTTCATCCTCTAGAAGTAGCTGGCTTGACAGAACAGATAAGTGACAAAATGCAAGCTCAGTTACAGAGATATCTAGGAGATATATCATCATGAAGTTGGGGTAGAGTCCTATAGAATGTGGTATATTAATTTAATAAGCAGTCAATATATGGTGTGTGAGGATGGGAGGAGGAATGTTTCCTTTCACTGTTATACCTAAGAATCTACTTGAATAATTTTTGCTTTCCATTCCCAGTGTTGGGCTGGGAGGGTTTAGAAATTAAGAGTCCAAAAGTAGAACACTTCCATCAGGAAACAGAGTCATGTTCTGATGATTTAGGAAATGAGACTGACCCTAGCCTTTCGGGGTCCCTCATGCAATCGAACCAACAGAAAAGGTGGTCAATGGACTTGCCAGGGCAACTAATTCCAATTACCAAAGGAAAACTGTGTTGCTGTTATACAATGGAAACAAGAAGGCTGTATCTGGAAACTAGGAAATTCACTGGAGTACCTCTTTGTACCAAGAGTCCTGGTCAGTTGAACACTGCAGTAATCCAATAGACAGGCCCACTACGGGCTCAATTCCGTAGAAATGAAGATTTGGGTCACCTCATCAGATAAAGAATCCCATCTAATCAAAATCCTGGAGGAGGGTAAGAGGAACATGGTATGTGACGGAAGAAGGCAGCTGTGATTACTACTTAAGCTTTGTGACTAGCTACAGGGCAATAGTTTTAGCAGCTGTATTTTATTATGGTACTTATTTTTTTTTCCAGAAATTAAAGAAATAGAAAACAGACAACAATATAATCAGTCAATAAAACCAAAAGATATTAATAGTTTTTTGGGAAGATCAAAATCAATAAACTTCTGGCTGAATAAAAAAAAAAAAAAGAAAAAGAAAGAAGGAAATCAGACACCAATATCAGAAATGAGAGAAGTGACATAACATTCTACAGATATTAAAAAGTTAATAAGGGAAGATTATCAATAACCTTATGCCAGTACGTTCAACAATTTAGATGAAATTTTAAAAAATTCTTAAAAGACAAACTCACCGAAGGAAAAACAGATAGCCTATTAATAACCCTAAACCTATTAAAGAAATTAAAGTTGTAGTTAAAAAGCATTCCCACAAGAAAACAAAAACAACAACAAAAAACAAACAAACTCTATGTCCCAGTGGCTTCCCTGGTGACTTCTACCAAACATTTAAGGAGGAAATAATCCAAATTCTACACAAACTCTTCTAAAAAATTTAAGAAGAGGGAATACTTCTGAAGTCATTCTATGAGGCCAGCATTAGTATCTTACCAAAATCAGACAAAAGACATTACAAAAAGAGAAATCTACCGACTAACATCCCTCTAATGAATACAAATGTAAAATTCTAAACAAAATTTGAACAGATTTCCCAGAACTGATATATCAACCCACAGAACCAAGATTCCACATAAAGCCCAAGTGGGAAAATACAATAAAATCCTCACTTATACCCAGCATAATGGAAGTGCAGAAGATCAATTATAAAGAGAAAATCTTGAAAGCAGCAGAGGAAAAAAGACTGATTAGTCTCAATGGAGCAGAAAGCTTTTGGAGCAGACTTCGTCACAGCAACAATGGAAGTCAGGATACAATGGAACAATATTTTCAGTATATCCATTGAGAACCACCCAGCAAAAAATGTCCTCTAAGAAAGAAGGCAAAATTAAGGCATTTTCAAAAAACAAGAACAAAGTGAATTTGCCACCAGCTGACCGGCACTAAAGTAAATTCTAAATCTATAACGCAACCCTCTTAGTAATCAAATTGAGATGTATACCAAAAAAACCCACAGATACTTAAACATGATTGAAATGAACATAATTAAAATGATTAACAGACAGATATAGAACACTGTGCCCAATAATTGCAGAACTTTCTTTTCAAGCACACTAAAATTTACAAAAACTGGCCACTTAAGCTATAAAGCAATTATCAACACATTTCAAAGAACTTAAATCATACTGAGAATATATTCTCTGATTATAATGCAATTATGTTAGAAATCAATAATAAAAGAAAACTTAAATATCCATGTTTGGAAATTAAAAATTATATTTCCAAATATCTGTGAATTGAAAAAATAATAATGACATAGAAAATCCTTTGAAATTAATGAATAACTAAAATGCTAGATATTGAAACTTACAGAATGGAGCTGGTGTTGGGCAGAATTCTAAGATGGTCCCCCAAAACTTTCCCCAGCTCCGTACCCATACCCTTGTGTGAACAAAACCTGTAACATGCTTTTAACTAAGAGAATATGGCAAAGGTAAAAGAACATTGCAGAGGCAAATAAGGTCCTTATTCAGCTGACTGAGTTACTCAAAAGGGAGATTATCCCAGGTGACCCTGACCTAATGAGGTGAATTCTTTCAGGGCTTCCCTACTGGCCTTTAAACAGGCAAACAGTCATGCTGTGCATTGCTTATACAGATGAGCAGCCTCAAGTAGCTGAGAGCCTCAGTTCTACAGCTGCAACAAACTGAATTTTGTCAACAACCTCATGAGTTTAGAAGAGAACCCTGAGCTCCAGTTGAGAATGCAATTCAGCTGACTTTATATCAGCTTTGTGACACCATAAGCAGAGGACTTAGGTAAGTCATGCCCAGACTCTTGACCCTTAGAATTGTGAGATAATAAACTTATGCTGTTATAAACTGGTAAATTTGTGGTAATTTATCACACAGCATAGGAACCTAACACAGAGATACAGTAGAATTTGGATGGAAATCGATAGCTTTAAATATGTAAATCAAAATATAAAGTTGCAAATTTGAGCTAACCATCCCCTATAATATAGAAAAATAACAAACTAAACCTAGAAAATCATGAAAAGCCAAAATCAATATAGCAAAAATAAAAATATAATAAAGAAGAAAAACAATGAAAGTATTGGCTCTTTGTGAAAAAACAACAAATGTGATGTACCTCTGGTAAGACAAGTAAAAAAGAAGATACAAAGAATTAATATCAGGAATGAAAAGGGTAACATCATTACAGATCTGGCATATGTTAAAAGTATACAGGAATAACATAGTGCTAATAAGTTCGAAAGCGTAGATGAAATGGAAAGATTTGCAGGAATACTCAATTTATGTATATTACACAAGAAAGAGAAAACCTGAACTTTATTAATAAAAAGAAATTGAATCACTACCCCATAAAGAAGACATCAGGCCCCAAACACACTTCATCTATGATTTCCAATAATCATTTAAGGATGAAGTCATGTAAATCTTACAAGCTCTTCCAGAAAACAGAAAGTCACTTTCCAATTCATTCTATAAGGCTTACACAGCCTTGATATTAAGCAAAAATTTTAAAACAAACCAAATCTAGCTATTAAAAACAAACCACATCATACCCAGGTGGTTTTATCCCAGGAAGAGAAGGTTGGTTTAACAAAAGGAATCCAATTCATGTAACTGACCACATTAAGAGAATAAAGGCAGAGAAATCACAATTTTCTCAATAAATACAGAAAGAGCTTTTGATAAAATTCAACATCATTTATGATTATAATAAACTTAGCCAACTAATAGAAGCGAAATTCTTAAATTTAACAAAAACATTATAAAATGCTTATAGGATACCTTGAAAGCATTCCCAGAGAATAGGTGCAAAACAAGAATGCCTACCTATGACCACTTCTATTCAACATTGTACTGGAGGTCCTCACAAATGCAATTAGACAAGAAAAAGAAGGAAAAGAAAGAAAAGGTGTGAGGAATAGAAAGACAAACAAATCTGTCATTACTTGTAGATGATACATGTGTATATACAGAAAGTCCAAAAGAATCTATAGATAAATTACTATTGATTGATAAGAGAATTTAGCAAGGGTACTGAATAGAAAAACAATTTAAAAATTATATTTCCACATCCCCAATGTTAAAACTTAAAGCACATCATTTATAAAAGCATCAAAAATATAAAGAAATAAAAAAGCAAGATTCATTAACAAAATATATGTTTGAAGTACTTCCATGAAGAAAATTATAAAACTTTCTCAAAAGATTTAAGGAAGATATTACAAGCGAAAGATAACATTAACTCACCAGAAAATGCACTATTATAAAGAGGAACTTGTTCACAGATCAAATACAATCCCAATCAAAATCCTAACAGATTTATTTTGTTTTGTTGAAACTTGCTGTGCTAATTCTAGAATTTGTACAAAAATGCAAAGGACTGATGAGAAAACCTTGAAGAATAAGGTATAAAAAGACATGTTTTATAAAATATTAAGATTTTAAAAGCTTTAGTAATTAAGACAGTATGTTATCGGTGTACGGGCAAACTATCAATGGCATAAAACAGAGCTCAGACATAGACTCAGGTAAACATGGGCATTTAATAGATGACAGAAGTGGCACATTCAGTCAACAGAGAAAGATGACTTTTCAAGAAATGGGGGAAAAAAGGAACCTAGTTACCTACCTCACCCCATACATAAAATCCAACTTAAGTGGAAGACAAAACTATACACATTTTAGAACACAGTACAGAAGATACTCATGACCTCAGGACAGGGAAATATTTTTTAAACAAGACGCAAAAACACCAACAATAGAGAAAAAGATTGATACATTTCACCAGGAGCAGAAAGATAAACAAGAACTGTGAGAAGACACTTGAAATAGTTATAACCAAAGGATTAGTATCCTGAACATATAAAGGAATCCTGTTAAAACCAAAAAAAGTTAAATCCAATTTTTTAAAATGGGCAAATGATTTGAAAAAGGCTATCATAAAAGACAAAATACAAATGGTAAATAAATCTGTGGAAAAAAATAATTAACCAATGGAAATGCAAATTAAGCAACAATGAGGTACCATTATAACCCCAGAAGAGTTTCAAAAATTTTGAAGTCCCACAATACCAAATGTGGAACCTTCCAATGCTGCTGGTGAAAGCACTGGATTGATATAATTACTTTGGAAAAGTTCGGAGTTACCTAGTAAAGCTGGAGACTTTGACATATACTATGACCGACCAATTCCATTCTTAGATGTATTCTCAAGAGATCATACACATGTGCAATAGGACATATAGGCAAGGATGCTCACAGGTGGCTTTGTTCATTCTAGCAAAAACTTGGAACAAACCAAATACCTTCACAGAAGAGACACATTACTGTGGTATATCAATAGAATGGACTATCACACAGTAATGAAGACAAACTATAGCCATGTGCATCAACACGGATGACACCAGCTGTTCAGCAAGTCATGAAAAAATACGTGCGTCTATTTATTAAATAGGATTTATATATATTTTATTAAACTTTATTAATGTTCACTTCTGTCTCATTTTTTTAGTGTTTTTAAGGAACGCCAGTATTTGTACTACTGAAAAGTGTGGTCCCATACTGATCAGTGAACTCTTTATTACTGGCTGATGAAGACTAAGCACATGAAGTAACAGTAAGCATGCATAGAGAGTAAGCATTTAGAAATGCTGGTATCAGATTGACATAGCCAATACATTCAAGCAGGTGAACTGCTATTGATCTATAGTGAAAGCAAGACAGCTAAGCCTTCAGAGATCTATCCTTAATTGGTGTTTGTAAGGCAATAGTGGTTGAGAAAGAGGGCTCTGGAGACAGACTGCTATGGTTCATATTTAGATTCTGCTAATTACTATGTGGTATCAGCAGATTTCTTAACCCTCTATGGCTCAGTTTCCTCATCGGTAAAATGGAAATAATATCCCTAGTTCATAGGATTACTGCAAAGATGAAATGTGTCAATACAAGTAAAATACTTAGCATAGCACCTAGCACAGGGTAAGCATTCAATATTAACCTATATTTACTGTTATTTTCCTATATTTACTGTTATTTTCCTGTTACTTTTGGAGAATTGTGCCCAGGATCCAGAATGTCCCCTCTGATTGCATTATGAAGACAAAGAAAAATATTGACACAACTAGGTATCACACAACCTAAAATTAACTTATTTAAAAATTAAGACTTCTTTAGAGCAACCAATGGCTTAACTACCTTTTATCAATAAAATTTTCAATAAGGAATGCAAAGAGAAGGTTAAACATGAGATAGTGCAGAGGTGGTACTTTTCTTCTTTAACTCTCTTTCTTGATCAGTCCCTCAGATGTTTTGCTAAAATACCAAATGAATAATCACTTTTCTTACAAAACTGTCCTCCAAGCTGTAAGTTTATAAGGAACCGTGGAAAGATTTAAATCCTGACAGAAACAAGTCAGTCAGTTTGTTGAAAGATTTTTTTTATTCTACAAGAAATTGACTGGTGCAATCCTGTTAAAGAAATTTTTTCTTTTCGATTGAAAAACCTTTTGAATTATTTACATATTAATTTAATTTTTGAAAACAATAGTCATAGGGCCTGCTTTGTCCTATTTAACTATAAATGTTACACATTTACAAACTGAAACAAAAATGGATAGTACAGAGATTTAAATGAAATCTTTCAAAGAATAAAACTGCTTTTCAGTCCATTATATTTTCAGAGTTGATTATCATCAAGCCTGGATAAAGTTGTGAACCACAAACCATTTGTTTCTTTAATAGAAAAAAGAAATGTTCAGATTATTAGCAAAGTAATAGCTTAAAATGTATCTTCACACAGTTGAAATTTTAGTATAAACTTGTGTATCAAGTCACTTTCCATTATTTATTCTACTTTAAAAATACATACAACTATGATGTTCAAATATGTATTCTGAGCCATTATGTCCAAACATAAATATTTGGGAAACTCAAACTGCTGCAACAAGTCACGAAAGGATTAAGGAAAAATGATGAGCTATAATTTATGTATTAGGAGGAAGAAGAAAATGTTACTTAACATTTATGTTTGAAGAGACACGTATTTTCTTATTTATATATTTATATATCCAGTTGAGTATAGACAGTCGCAAAATTTAACCAGTTTACATAGAAACTAGACTAAACCCACACTGTTTTCTACAATAGGTAGCAGTGGTGATTTCAAAAATTTTAATATATTGCAATACTTTTCTCAAATATTATTTGTGGTAATAGTCTAATATCATGAAGTTTTGAGAGGCACAGATTAAATGAGTGCACTATCTATGCCAAACTTGGCAAGATCTATACCTGACTTTGTTTAATTACAGTGTAAGTTATCTAACACAGTAATGTAGATGGGCTACCAAAAAAGGACATTTTACATACGTTCATGTTTATCAGCATCATTAACATTAGTGCTTAAAACTTTCAAATCTAAACATAAAGGGACACTTGTAAAGCTACAGGACGACTCCAATACAAGAACCTAAATAGATAAATCTGCAAAATCTTGAACTTTACTTCTTAACTTATTGATAAATGTTGTTTAAGGAGTAACTATTTGATCTCCAAAAATCTTAAAGAGTTGAAAACATGTTCACCCCTTGCTACACTGTGGCATCCAAAATTAGCAAGCATGACAACATGAATTTGTTTTGCTCTTACATGCAAGAAGTGTACATATGCATTTTAAGACAGCATAAAATCAAGAGTTAACTTCTAGTCTGTAATGGTAAATGACTAGAATTGCTATCCCATAGGCATTCTACGGTATCACATATCAAAGTCTCTATAATATGACAGTCTTGTTCAGGAATCATCACTTTTGGGTAGGCAAGAGAGGCATGGCAGAAAAGCAGTTGCATTTTTTTTTTTTTTAAACAGAAAAGCTTTAAACATCTATACAATTTTTCATCATCCTGTATTGTATTCTAGAATACTTGGAATAAAATCTTATTTCAATCGGTTCAATCTATACAAGTTATTATAAGATACAAACACAGTCTAAACCCTATATTATAGAGAATACGCACTATTTAATACTCATTAAAGTACAATCAATGAAGAATACCAAACAGGAAACACACAGAATTCTAAATTGTTAAATTATTTTAAGGTTGCTAACCAGAGATTACAGAAATAAAATGTGTAAGACAATAATAAAACAAAGAAACTAACTTCTCAGTGTATCACATCCATGAGGATAAAATATATGGCACTTACGTGATACCAGTATTACAACTGTCAATTTAAGCTGGGAATGATGGGGCAAGAACCAGCTAATTAAAATGTTAAAATTAAACAGATAACCTTTTTTCTTTGTAAAAGCACTGAAAATGTAATGAGTGTAGATAACTCAATGAAAGTTTTCCCCTTTCATTTGCCCCCGTTGTAGTGTCTTAAATTATTCTGTAACTATTCTACCTGTTATAACAGTCTGATATTTAAGGCCTGTATAAACTCTATTATGCTACCGAAACATACTGTTCTCTGTGCAGTAAGAATGCCCTGATGAGAAAATAACAAAGCCGGTTATACATCATAAAATAAACCCCCAAAACAAAAATATGACATTTTCTAAGCTAGTGAGAAATAAATTATACCACGATGTATCAATTAAAAATTCTATCAGTATTAACTAACAATCCTACAGACTTTTTTCCTCATAAAATTAAACAGTGCAGAATAGGGGGTGGGCTATAGTTAATCACATTTGGTTTTCTTAAAAGCAAAAATTTATTTACTATAAACAATCGAAAGGCAATTTTCTTCCTCCATAACACATGTAGACATTAAATCTAAGGTTTTAAAATATTGACTAGCTATAAGAAAAGTACTTTTAAATGGTTAAAAGGAATCGAAATACCAGTTTAGTGTGTGAAGAGTAGATATAAACAACTGAGAAAAGAGTAGATCATTGGTGTTGAATATTTAACATGAATAGCCCAAAATAAGTTCCAAAGTTTTTCTACCTTTACAAATAAAAAAAGGTGTCCTTTCCATAGTTTGGGGATATGCATTGTACATCCCTCCCAACGTATATGCATAAGGTTTTAAAAATGTTGTCAATATTAAGTTCTTCAGTACCTAAAATTAATTAGACAGCAATATTACAGTGGCAATGGTGTATCAATTCTCAAAACGTAGTTATGATCCAACACGAGTTGTGGTGGTTCTTTTATCTGAGAAAAAGCTTTTCAAAAGAAATACCTGCCCTATGCTAACCACCAGAAGAATGAGGGCTTCTCCAACTGACCAATAGGCCACTCTTGTATTTAGATCCTCTGCTCGACTTCGGCCTTGAGCTTCTCTCAAACGGAAATGAGTCTGATAGTCGATGACAGACTTTAGAGCTTCATGAATTGAAACACAGGCAGATTCCATCTAAAGAGAAATATTTCAGTTAGTATGTTTAATACTTTCTGTATACTCCATCTAGCATATATATCTTTTCTTTCAATTTGATATCAATTCCTCATTTGATTAACATTCTACTAAACTGGCATTCATTCATTCACTCATTTACCAGTTGTCCTAGCAATGCAACCCTTCTACTCATTCCCACTAGGACAACTGGTAAGGCTAGAGATCCAATGAAATGGCTGTTTTCCCCAAACTAGGATGTCACATCAATAAGGTGAAAAATGGAACACTAAGCCAACAATAGCAGAAATACTTATCAGCTAAGATTAGTGGCTATAGAATATCCAGCCCATGTTCTTCGAAGAAAAATTAGGAGGAAGAGAATGGCAGTAAGTTCACCAATAATAAGCGCATAAGTCAAAGCATTCCCATGGTGTTCCTCTATCCTCTGCATTTCTTGTAAATTGAGAGTTGGAACTAGACATGATGGGATTCAGGTATAATGTTCTGGCTAAGAACACCTTGTGGTCAGTGTTGTATACTTCTTTTTGCATATGATCACAAGGCACATAATGGCTGGTTCTCTCTCCATTAGTAAATGATCATTAGATTTAGGTGACATCAGTTGGATCCATCATGATAAAGTTTCCTAACAGCCTTTTACCTAAAAGTTTTAGCAGTGACTAGTGATCATTGTCTACTCTAGATCCATCATTTTATTAATAGGTAAAAAATGGTGATAGTAAAAGGTAAATGATAATTTATTCTGCATTTACTAGCTGGTAATATTTTTTCAATTTTAAAGTATAAAGAAATCCTTTATGAGTATCCCTTCTATGTGAGAGACTTAGTAGCTTTTTGAAAGTAGAGAAATACGACTAAGAAAAAATAAAAGATGATAAAACGTGATATGAATAAAGGAGGCTAAGTGGTACTAACTGCCTTATTACTATTCATTTCCTTTATTTACCCACTTAGGTTTTTAGAGCAAGTCACCTTCTTATACAAGTTAAAATTCATGAAAGAATGCATACAGGTTATTTGTCCTAAAGAAAAACCATTTTACAAAGCTAAGTGCCTTTCACATGGGATCTTAAAACAAAGAGAACATTTTTAAAATTAAGAGCATTTGACTACATCTTGCTAATGCTTAATATAGGCTTATGAATTAAGGCTCTTACATATTCTTAAAATTACCTCTATCACAACTTTGGCCAACAGACTAAATGTAACCTGGGAACACTGAAATACCATTTTAAGGTTTTAATAAGTAGGTGGTAAATAATTCATTTTGATGCCTAATTGAGTATTTTTTAGATATAATCTAGGCCCATACAGATTGAGCTTCTCTTATGTAAAATATCTGGGACCAGAAGTGTTTTGAATTTTGAATGCTTTTGGATTTTGGAATATTTGCATATACATAATGAGATATCTCAGGGATTGGACCCAAGTCTAAACATGAAATTTACTTATATGTCATGTACACCTTATACACAGCCTGCAGGTAAGTATATACAATATTTTTAATAATTTTGTGCATGAAACAAAGTTTGTGTACATGAGGTTAGGTGTGGAATTTTCTACTAGTTGTGAGGCTGGCACTGAAAAAGTTTTGCGTTTTGGAATATTTCAGATTTTCAGATTAGGGAGGCTCAACCTATACTATATTTGAACTAGAAATAACATAGCCCTTCTCATTACCTGAACAATATTTGTTCACTGGCTTTAAATTTTTTATACTCTCTTTCTCATTTTATTTCTTCAAAAAAAAATTCAGTTTAGCTTTTATAACTATTTTTGTTAGGTGACTTACCATTAATTTTCAACATTTTACCTAAAGTTATAGCAAAAGTTATTGTAATAGCAGCTTGAGTAACACTAAGTATGAGTATAAAGACTACTATGTGGATATATTTATACATTAATTAAGGAATCATTTTACTTCCAGTTACATTAGCCTACTAAAGTATGGTAGCAACATTCCTTCATGGATTACAGAAAATGCTTCAGAATGCTGGAGCACTGCTTAGCCTTCTTAAATTTCCTTTGCTATTGATGTTTCTACCTTAGTGATCTTCCTCCCATTTTAATGCTTCTTACTTCCTTTACACTTAAAACTTCATAAAACCTTTTAACATTGGTTTTCACTATGCGTCTGAAGTTGTCTGTGAAATGCCTAATCTGTAAGAATTAAGATAGGTTTTAAAGATTGTGTTAGTCTCAAAATTCTATGTTTATCAATGAGTGCATAATATTAATTATGCTTTTTTCCTCCCATTAAATATACCAAGATTACATTGCTAATTTTTTATTTACCTGAGTAAGAGCACTGACTCGGTTCTCACTAGGAAACAAAGGTGGGTCTTCTCCAACTTGAAAATCAAAATATACGGTTTTATGTGTGAAAGTAGAAAATTCATTGCTGAAGCAAAATTTGTATGTCCCATTTTTGGAGGCTGTGAAGGTAAAACTATCATACTGTTTCTTCATCTCTTTGTATAACACTTTACCATCAGGATCTTCTAATCGACAATCTACATCATAGTGACCACCAGTAATCACCTGTAAGAAATTTAAAAAAGCAGAAAAGATCACTACAACTAACAAGCTTGAAAAATTAACCAGGTTTCCTACTAAAATGGCAGTAAGGTTATGGGCAAAAGCCTTTTACTATAACGGACAATTTTACATTTTTTAATTTTTACCAGTGGATGGAACTTGGGAGGCAGATTTCAGTTTAACTAAACTTTATAGAAACTGAACAAGTTTCCTCATGACAGGAAAGAGAGAACTTTTATTTACTTCAAACTAGCCAGACAACTGTGCTATTTACCATAGGTCTATTATATCACTGAATTCTCCCAACAACCCTACAAGAGATTTTTTTCCTTCCATTTGACAGATTAAGAAACTGATGTTAAAGTAACCTACATAAGATTATTCATCTAGTAAGTGGGAGAGGAAGAACTTGAACTCCGAAATCATATTCTTAACCCTGAAGTTTACTGCCATGTAAAATTTTACTTCCAAAAATTTTCTCACCTGGTTTCCTATTAGCAAGCATCATCCAACCACACACAAGGTAAAGAGCAAATCACGGCTTAGGGCACCTGTGAAGAGCTGGGCCCACAGATCATTCATTAAGGAAATTTCTTGCTAACCTCCCATAAGCAAGGACATGGAAATTCTACATACGTCTAGCACCTAAAACTAAAGCCTATCGGATTCCACACTAGTAAGGAACTACAAGTAACAGAACTGGAGACAAGACAGGATCAGAATCAGACATTCTTCACCTACCCAGGGACATTTACATAACTGATACTTCCTTTATTCCCTCATTTTATGTAAAATGTAGATTTCTTGGGCCTCACAAGAATGTAGCCACTACCTCCTATGCCCTCTGCCTTTTACCTTCTCTCTGCATGCCTTTAAAATGCTGAAGCTTCCAACCTCCCCTTCACCCTTCAGAAAAACAGCCACAGCTTATCTGCGATTTGTGTTTTTTCCAGGTGAGTCCCTAAAATCTTGGCCTAATAAATCTCCACTGATGGAGCTTTTTGCCTCAGTCATTTATTTGGGTTCATAGTAGTGAAGAAGTATGATAGCACAATCCATACCGTAACAGCCCATGCATACTTCTATCATAGAACTTAAGCTCATTTTACTGCCAAATGACAAATTGGTTGTGTTTAAGTTCTATTATAGTCAGTTATATGGAATTCGATACATATTTTGTTTTTAATACCTTATGAAGTGAGTAATGGACTGGGCTATTCTACATAATGATACATTACTCCTTGTTTCCAGGAAAAACACAACAGATTAAACAAAATATTGTTTAAATGCTTGCGATTAAAGCAAAAACAAAACAGCTACACAAAGGCAAGTTTGTTTATCTGTTAAGCTTGTACTTAAGGGCAAGCATATTGAAAGGAAGGCTGGGGGTAGGTGAAATGAGTCAGAAGAGAACTGTAGGGCTATTTTCAAGGGCTTATGCTTAAGCAATCAGTTACAATTTGGGCTATCTCAGTTGTTCAAATAGAGAAGGGAGAGATTTTTCCTGAATAACTGGACAAGCATTATAAGAGACAAAAGAAAAGAGGTGAGAATTAAAGTGGAAGGCCTCTTTACATGAGAAAGAAATGAGTGGGAAGAAAGAGGAGGAGGAGACAGGAGAAGAAACACAGTGAAGGTATCCATTTGAGAAAAAGTTGATGAGGAAGAGACATTAGGTTTGAGGGTTCCCAACCGCCATGAGATTGGGTGGCACAAGCTTCTTATTTTGAAGCTTGAACCCTTTTGGTTAGCATATTGACATTCTAGATCAGTAGAACAGAGGGGTCAAACTCTGGACTTCAAAGAATGACCTGTGACTTTTGCGATCTTTTGTCACTTGAGAGAGATGACAACTAAATGAACTATGTTACATGATCATTTTGGTAATTAAATATAATTATGCACTTAGGAAACTGTAAAAATATGCAAACATTAACATGCAGGTAAAATGTTATGACATAAAAGTGTCTTCTCAGTTGGGCATTTCCCACCACTTCACTCCTGCTGAAAAGTCCACCTTTTCTTCAAGTGAAAATAATAACTTAATTTTTATATATCCAATTATTCATATTTGACCACTGTACTTTGAATAATCAAACACATACATACAAACTGAACAGGACCAAAGCTGATCATCACCCCACTTATATAATTTTAAAACAGGTGATCTCACTTCAGTTATCAGTACCCCTTTAAACTTGTCTGTTCACCTATGATTGAAACTGTGGATAACTCCAAACTAAGTGTCACAGAAATCTCTCAATCTTCTTGCCTCTCCCAAATTTATCCCATTCCTAATGCAAAATCCAGACAGGACTACTGCCACAACTTTCTAAAAGATCTTGTCACAACCCAATCTCTTCTCCCTCTAACCCAGGGTTTTCAACCTCTGCATTATTCCCATTTTGAAGTGGATAATTCTTTGTTGTAGGGGCCTGTGTTATCTTGTGCACTGTAGCATATTTAGCAGCATCTCTCGTCTCTACCCACCAGATGTGAGTAGCAGTCCTCCTCCAAACATAACGCCACATGTTTCCTGGGGTGGGGACAACCTCCCCATCTCTCCTCACCCCCTCATTGAGCACACATTTAAAATCTTTTGATAATTACCTGTGGCCTACAGAAAAATCCATGGCATACTCATCCCCAGTACTTCCTCCAGGTAGCCTCACACCTCTTTTATTGATGTCCTTGCTCATTCCATGCCCCTAAAATACTAGACTACCAAAAGTTCTCTGAACAAGTCTTTGCTTTACATCTGCACTAACAGTGGCAGTTCAACAGGGTTTGTCTGCTAAAGAAAAATCACAAGAGCCAAAACGACAAAGCTTACAAATCTAGTTTACTACAGGAAAAGAGCACCATATAAAAACATCACAGCCAAAGGCTATCTCACAGCAAGAGGTCTGGAGAGGTCAGATGTGGGTTCCTTTGTTCTCCCTCTGTGAGATCTGTGGCCAGACACACACTCTTTCTCAGATCTGGAACTGTCCAAGTGTGCAAGGAAAACAATTTGGAACCAGGGAACCCAAAATAGAGTCTTCACTGGGTTTTTTAATATTTTGCTGATCACACAGGTACATTCCTGCTATATAACTAGTCTCAACAGCAGAGCGTGTGTGTGTGTGTGTGTGTGTGTGTGTGTGTGTTGGGGGAGGGGGGTGTCTCACAGAGACCAGGTACAAATCATCGATCTTGCTGTTATCAATAAATAATATTGACAAACTGGTACAAACCACCCCAAAGCCACTGGACCTGCAGTCACAAAGCAAAACTATTATTACACAACGAATTTCAGTGCCATGCACAAACTTTACCAAAACAGGCAAGGCTAATTTTAGGCCTCCTGGAACTCTTAAAAATGTATCTGCCTAGGGTGCCCTTTCCTCCTTACTCTGCCACCTTGTAGAGCATCTCCTATTTATCTTTGCATTCTCAGCTCTAACATCGGTTCTTTAGCTAATTTCCTGATGATCCTTCTGTCCTTTGCCAGCAGCACTATGCTTAGTGTGTACTTTTATTGTTGCATTTAACATTATATGACTCATATGTGTCTATGTAAGTTCTTTGAGGTCAAAGTCAGTCTTATTTATCTTTGGGAGGTAGTATAATAAAGTAGTTCAGAATTTAACTTGGGACTGCATACTGATTGTGCTACTTCTGAGTTTTGTAACCTTGGGTTTTAACCTATCTAAGCCCCAGTTTCATCAGTAAAAAAGAAATAAGAACTGTATCAATTTCATGAGCTTTCCTGAGAATTATATGGTCTACACATAATAGACGGTAATTTTTTAGCCATTGTAGTAGTATCCTTAGCACCAATCACCAAGTTTGCACATATAAAACCCCAAGAAATGTTTATTAAATTCGAACAAAGAAAATTTTGGCTTACACTTGCATTACAATTCCTGCTATCTTCTTTTCTGTACCTTGGTCCTAATTCATGAAGTTAAGGAAGCCTAAGGGTCATCCTTAGCCTCCCCTCCCTCACCCATTACAGCCAAATCATCACCAAGTCCTGCTGATTTTACCTACTACATTCTCTCCAATCCTTTCACTTTTCTCTTCCCCATGACTACCACCCTAGCCTAAGCCGTTATTATTTATTGCCTAGACCACCTCAATGGTCTCCTAATCAGCCTTCCACACCCACTCTGCAACACCTTACCACACCTTCTCTACCTGCACAATTTATTATCCACGCAGCTACCAAGAATATTCTGGTCATGTCACTGAACTACATATAACTGTCTGATGGCTTCCCACATTGTTAGGAAAAACTAAAATCCTCAAAATGGTCAGCAAAGCACTACATGGCCTGGCCCCTGCTGACATCCTGTCCTCTGGCTCCTTATTCCCAGCCATACTGGACCTCTCTATGTCCCTCAAATTCCCAGTGTTCACTCCTACCATGGGCTATTCCCTCTCCTCACTTCCCAAAGTATTTACAACTCTTCCTTTAAAGTTCATCTTAAACTCATTTTCTAAAGAAAGCCTTCATGGATACCAAAGACCAGGTCACATATCCCCTACTGACCACTCTGAAAGCAGTTCTGATGAATGAGCAGGTACTATTAAGAAGAATAGGATGAGAGGGGAAGAGAGAATGATGGCAGCCACCGTTTTGATCATTTCTATATCAGTAGCACCTACTACACAATAGCTGCTCAAATGTGCCTACCAACAAAAATTGAAACAGAGTAAAAACTGTTCTAACCAACCGAAGAAACCACATTCTGTTCAAGTTTCTTTTTTATATACTCCCAAGGATCAAAAGGGGCCTCTCATTTATCACATCAATTCTTTACATAACACCTTTGGCAAATGGTCGTTCAGCTTGTAATGGAGCTCTTCCAATGACAGAAACCGCATTAACCAATAATACTGATATTGGAAAAACTGAAAAGCAATGAAGTTAGATACTGGCAGAACTTCAAATCCAATTAAATTGGAAGTGTGGATTAGAGAGTGGGGGGTTGACACTAGATACTATAAAGCAGGACTAATTTTTTAAAGGGAAACTTTTAAAGTAGAAAGTTCAATAAGGCCTTAAAAATGAAGGACATTAGAGAATGGAAAAAAAAGTCACAGGGAGAGGAAGCACTTCTGGACTTCATCATACATTTTAACATCCGGTCTTAAACGTCTCTCGCCCAAGGTTTACAAGAGGAAAGCCAAATGTCAGGCATCAGCTACCTACAAGTAATTAGCCAAAGAACAGAGAAACACGGACGGGAGGGAGGCACCCTCAACAGGTTACAGCCCCAAACCCAGAGCGGCGAGCTGGGGCCCAGGGACTGCCAGGGAGGCCCATGATACCTGGAACTCGAGGGTGCACTTGGTGCCCTGAGCGATGTCCTCGTAGAAGCACTGCTTGGCGTTGTCTGGCAGCTCGAAGGTGATCTCCGAGGCGCCGCCTGGCCCTGGCACCAGCAGCAGCAACGCGAGCAGCCTGCAGCCCCAACGGCCCGCGGCGGCCGCCCATCGCTGCGCGGACCCCGGCCGCAGCATCCTGCGACAGCGGCGGCGGCGGCTTCGGCCTCAAGAGAGCTACGAGGAGACGCCGGGTCAGGGCTGCGCGGACTCAGCGCGCGCCACAGGCCTCGGCCCGGGCCGCTCGGCGAAAACACACGGCAGAGCAGAGCCTCGGAGAGATTCCGGATGAGGGCGAGCCGCCGCGTTCGGGTTCGGGGCGCTGAGGAGCTGGGGAGCTACGGCCCGGGAACACCAGGCAGAGAAGCGGAAAAGGCCTCAATCGGTCGGAAGTGGGGGTGAGTGCCTGAGCGGAAGGGGCGGGGCCTGAGGCACCTGCTCCAGCGACCCGGCTGTGTTCTCGTCTTAGGGACAGAAGGGAGAGGCTTTGGAGTGCTTACGTGGAAGCCCACGAGGCGCCGTCTCTGCCAGCGTCACAGCCTGGGTCGAGGGGCGGGGCCAGTTCAGTGGTCGGGGCGGGCCTAAGGGAGGGAGCGGGGCGGGCCTAGGGGAGGGGGCGTGGCCGCCGCAGTGAGAGCAACGCGCTTTGAGAAGGCAGTTTTGCTTCGCCGGCTTCTGTATTTGTAAAAGCTGAGCTCTGGCGGGGAGTTTTGAGGGAGTGATGGAGGGCTCATTTTGCCCTAGGGTGCTGCTCGGTGGTGGAGCGCTTTGCAATTTGCAGAGTTTTCTCATAAATAATAAATATTTAGGGGAAACAGCTGGGCAAAGAGCGCGAATTCTGAGAGCAGACTGCTTACTGGCAGTGTGACGCCGGGCCAGTTGCTTCAACTCTCTACCCCAGTCTTTGCATCTGTAAAATGAAGATGATAGTATCACCTACCTAGAGAATTATTACAAGGTTTCAGTATTTGGAAAAAGCATCTACAAGAGTGATTGACCCGTAGTAAGCACTAGATAAGCTTTTTCCTTTTCTTTTTTCTGTTATTTCTTCTTCTTCTTCTTTTTTTTTTTAAGAGATGGGGATCTCCTTCTGTCCCCAGGCTGAAGAGCGGTGACACAGTCGTAACTCTGCAGCCGCCAACTCCTGGCTTCTAGCAATCTTAACGTCTCAGCTTCTCTAATAGCTGGGACCAGAGGCATGCGTAAGCCACGGACCGTCTAGATAAGCTTTTGTTCAATAAAAATAAAACGTCTATTAACCACTCCTTATCATCAAGCACTGTGCTACACACGTTACATATATTATATCATTCCATCCTTCAAGCAACCTTATAAAGTAGGTATTATTATGCTTACTTTACTAATGAGAAAATTGAGGATCAAAAATTGAGTAACTTGCTTATGATCACAGCATTGGTTTGTGTTGGAGTGCTTAAAAATAATAGTAGGTAATATTAATAATAAAGGCTAACAGATGGTGTTTCTTATAGTGTATTATATATTTTTTCATGCATATAAACACAAATTAGATATTCCTTTTTTTTTTTTAAATAAATGACCCAAGTGAGGCTTCAATCAACAGAGAGTGAGTAGAGGGTTTTATGGGAAGGAAGAAAATAGAGGCAGATAGGAAGGAGCCAGGCAAGGACAGGGAAGTGAGAGGGTGGGGGTGGCAGTGTGTGGTTGGTGGGTATGACGGGATGGAGATGTGGGTTGCTCCACTGTCCTCCGTGGCCTGGAGCACCCAAAGCCTCCTCAGCGGGGAAAAGGAATTGAGAAGACCTGAAGTCAAGGTCCTTAGGTGCTGGGAGGAGATTTGGAGAAAATTGAGCCTTCCCGAGAAGTGAGCAAGAAACAGAAGCATTATTTGTGTTGGTGAGCGGATGGAAGACTGAATTTGAAAGCAGAAAAAAAACGTGGGTTGTGTTTACCAACTCTAACGTGGACAAGTAACATTGTTCTTTTAAACAAACTTCAGTTTCTTCATACATAAAATGACAGTACAAACAGGCAAAAAAGAAAGAATGGATAAGATTAAAATCACAATGCAATACATTACACACCATCAGATAGACAAAAATTTCTAAGTGTAACAATAACAGATTGGTGAGCAGGAGAAAGGGAAAATGGAGAAAATTCTGGAGCAGCAGCGGTGCTATCAGGAGGAGAAGGAATGGCTTATGGATGTCACGGCCAAAGAGATGCTCACAAAGAAGTTCACACTCTGGGACGAGATCAATTCTGACCACCGCACTCGAGCCATGCAAGATAGGTATATGGAGGTCAGTGGGAACCTGAGGGATTTGTATGATGATAAGGATGGGTTACAAAAGGAGGAGCTCGATGCTATTTCAGGACCCAATGAGTTTGCTGAATTCTGTAACAGACTCAAGCAAATAAAGGAATTCAACCGGAAGCACCCAAATGAGATCTGTGTGCCAGTGTCAGTGGAATTTGAGGAGCTCCGGAAGGCTCGAGAGAATCCAAGTGAAGAGACGCAAAACTTGGTGGAGTTCACAGATGAAGAGGGATATGGTCGTTACCTTGATCTCCATGACTGTTACCTCAAGTACATTAACCTGAAGGCATCTGAGAAGCTGTATTATATCACATACCTGTCCATCTTCGACCAGTTATTTGACATTCCTAAAGAAAGAAAGAATGTAGAGTATAAAAGATACCTAGAGATGCTGCTTGAGTATCTTCAGAATTACACAGATAGAGTGAAGCTCCTCCAAGATCAAAACGAACTTTTTGGGAAGATTCAGACTGAGTTTGAGAAGAAGTGGGAGAATGGTACCTTCTCTGGATGGCTGAAAGAGACAAGCAGTGCCCTGACTCATGCTGGAGCCCATCTTGACCTCTCTGCATTCTCCTCCTGGGAGGAGTTAGCCTCCCTGGGTCTGGACAGATTGAAATCTGCACTCTTAGCTTTAAGCCTGAAATGTGGCGGGACCCTAGAAGAGTGAGCCCAGAGACTATTCAGCACCAAAGGAAAGTCCCTGGAGTCACTTGACACTTCTGTTTGCCAAAAATCCCAAGCCAAAGGGCACCAAATAAGACACTGAGAGGAACAAAGATATTGCTTTCCTAGAAGCCCAGATCTATGAATATGTAGAGATTCTTGGGGAACAGCAACGTCTTACTAATGAAAATGTACAACGCAAGCAAGCAAGGACAGGAGAAGAGCGAGAAGAAGAGGAGGAAGAGCAGATCAGTGAGTATGAAAGTGAAGATGAAGAGAATGAGATCATTCACAACCCCCAAAACCTGCCTTTTGGCTGGGATGGCAAACCCATTCCCTACTGGCTGTATAAGCTTCATCGCCTAAACATCAACTACAACTGTGAAATTTGTGGAAACTACACCTACCGAGGACCCAAGGCCTTCCAACGGCACTTTGCTGAATGGCGTCATGCTTATGGCATGAGGTATTTGGGCATCCCAAACACTGCCCACTTTGCTAATGTGACACAGATTGAAGATGCTGTCTCCTTGTGGGCCAAGCTGAAACTGCAGAAGGCTTCAGAGCGATGGCACCCTGGCACCGAGGAAGAATATGAAGACTCCAGTGGGAATGTTGTGAATAAGACGATGTATGAGGAGCTGAAAAGACAAGGACTGTGCTAGTGTTCAGGGATGTAGCTCAGCTTTTGGGCTTGCCCAGGCTTCCTTAGATCTACATTTTTCTATTTCCTCCAACCAAATGCTCAAACACCCTTTACTATGTAGTGTTATGGTCTAGCATGCATCTTGTAGAAACAAGGCATGGTAACAGATTGCAGGGTTGAGATGTGTTTTATCTTTGTTTTATATTAAAAAAGATTCTGCCGGAAAATAAAACCATCCCTTGTTTTGAAAAAAAAAAAAAGATTGGTGAGCATACAGAGCAACTAAATCTCTTATACAGTGCTAGTGGAAACATAAATAGGTACAACCACTTTGGAAAATAATGTGCCATTATCAATAAAGTGGAATATATAGAGAGATAGAGTGGAAGTGCACACACACATATGTACGTTTTACAAAATTCCACTTTATGTATAGAGTATATCTTTAGAGCAGTGGTTCTCAGGGTGTTGCTCTAAGGACTCCTGGGAGCCTCTGAAACCCTTTCAGAGGGTCTGTAATTATCTGTTTGAGGCTGGATTTTTATTGTATATTTCAACCAAAACAACATATCATAACAGATTGAGTGTAAAAAGAAATGAACTCCCAGCTTCTTGTATGAATCTAGATAGGAAAGAGATTTATAAAAACAATGTCACTCCTCTCACTAAATTTTTATTCAAAAAATTTAGTTATTTTTTATTAAAAGATGTGCTATTTGTGTGAACATGTGCAATAGGTTGAATTCTCTCCCCCGCAAACATGTCCAAGTCCTAATCCCCAACCCTGTGAATAGGACTTTATTTGGAAATAGTGATGAGATGATACTGGATTTAGAGTAGTCCCTGAATCCAATGACTGGTGTTCTTATAAGACAAAGGAGAGGGAGATTTGAGACACATGCAGACACAGAGAAGAATGGGGAGAATGCCATGTGAAGACATGGCATAGATTGGAGTAATATGTCTGCAGGTCAAGGAACACCAAGGATTGCCCGTAGCTACCAGGAGCTAGAAGAGAGACTTGGAACCTCTTCAGAGTCTCCAGAAGGAACCAACCTTGGCAACACCTTAATTTCAGACTTCTGGACTCCACAACTCTATGAGAATTAATTTCTGTTGTTTTAAGCCACCAAATTTGTGGTAATTTGTTATGGGATCTTCAGAAAGTAAATGCAACATGTAATGGATTTATTGTTGTTTTAAATGAATTATCAGTAAATACTTTTAAATGTCTCAAATATCAATTTTTTATTTGAAATTTTTAAATTTTAAAACTTTGCATTTTAATTTCTAAGATTCTGAGGCCAAAAAAAAAAAAAATGCGAGACCACTGCTTTAGAGAAATGCATGCACAGCTATACCAGAATATATATACAAGAATACTTAAAGCCAAAGCCTGGTAATAGTCCCAACTGGAAATACCCCAAAAATCTATCAATGTGAGTATATTCATAAAACAGGACATATAGCAATGAAAATGAACAGATTATAGCTACACAGGACAACAAAGGATAATCTTAACAAATGTTATGCAAAATAAGCTAGGCAAAAAAGAAATCATACAGAATATAAAGGCTGACAACAAGCAAAATTAAACAATCCCAGTTTCCCTAATATGTGGTGAAGCTACACAAAAAAAAGAAAAGGAATGATCGATTATCTTAATAGTCAGGAAGTGAGTAAGGATGAGGTAATAAGGGAGAAGCAACATGGGGGTGGAGGAAAATGGGGGCCTTTTTTGGTGCTGGTGATACTCGTTTTCTTGACCTAAGTGGTGGTTACGTGTATGTTTGCTTTGCAATTATTCATTAAACTTACATATGGTTATGTACTTTTCTGCATGTATGTTATATTTCACAACAAAAGAAGGAAAAATTAATACACTGGATGTATCAGTTAGCCATTATTATGAGAAAAAACATCAAAACTTGTGGTTTAAAACAAGCTACATTTATAGTTTACTGCACGGTAGACTCTGGGTCAGCTAAGTGGATCTGCTCTCGGCTGGTCTCACTCATTCTTGGCTGTCAGCTAGGAGTGGGACAGCTTTGCTGAATTTGGCTGGACTTATTCATATTTTGGCAGGAAAACCGGCTATAGGTTGGTCTAGGATGACCTTGGCTGGGACAACTGGACTTTCCTTCATGTTGGAATTTCTCATTATCCAACAAGCCAGCCCAGGATGTTCACAGGGGGATTCCAGGGTTTCAGGAGAAAGAATGTGCGAGGCATATTGAGGCCCAGACTCAGAACTGGCCCTGTCACTTCTGCCTCATTCTATTAATGAAAAGTCACAAGGCTAGGCCAGATTCAAGGGATGAGGAGGAGTTGCAAAGACACTGTGTCGATCAGGGTTCCATTAGAGAAGCAGAATCACTAGAAATCTAAATAGATAAACAAATGAGCACATAGATATAGTATGTTTATATGTACATATATTATACAGCTGATTAAACAGTCTGTGGGAGGCTGTTGCGTCTGTGTCTGATGCTGGAGCCTGAAGCTTGCTGTTAAGGGATACAATTAATAAGGAAAGATGGATGGAAAAAGGAGAAACTGAAGCCTGTAAGATGGGCCACACTCACAGGAGTTTTTCACTAGCTTCCAAGTGCAGAATTTTGATGATAAACGAACTGCAGGAAAGGCTGACTTTTTTCTTCAGGGGGCTAAACATGTACCTGGCCTGAGAGTCAGAGAAACTTCAGGCACAAAAAGGAGTATCAGTGCTGTTTCATCACTTACATCTTTCAAAATGTCTCTTGTGGCCCACCGACCTCCAACTATGCAGGGAACAGAATTCTACAAAACAGTAGTTCTGGCTTAACCGATGTAATATAACACAAATCCACCACAGACGCTTTGCAAAAGCGAGTGTGGGGTAAGAGAAGAATTTCGTTCATTTTTGCGCTCAATCTACTCCCTGGACAAAGACAGAAAATGAATAAAACAAGATTCTAGCTCTTGGAAGGTTCATGACCTAGAAAATATGAATTAAATTTTGTTCCAGATTTTTAGTTTATCTTTTCTTCATTTCCCAGGATTACTATAGGGATGAGAAAAGCATATATGCAAGAAAGCTTTAAAAAATACACAAATTAATATAATCTTTATGTCATGTATACACCTTTACTAGCGACTACAAAGTATTACAAAGAGCCATGATTTATTCAGTTTACAGTGAAAACATAGCAATGGAAATTTTGACCCAAATGTAATCTTTGAGCCTAGATTTTTTTATACCCCCTACTAATATGTAAGGTTGGCAAAATTATCCAAACTTTTTAATATCCAGTTTCTTCATTCATAGAATGGGAATAATTATAGGTGGCTGAGAAGATTGAATGAGACAATTAGAAAATATCTGTACAGTACATAGCACAGTGCTTGAAATGCAATAGGCATTCTGTATATAATTCTCCCTCAAAAGACCACTATTAAAAAAACTGTCTTTCATATTACTCCTATAGATATGAGGTCTCTTCTTAGTTCTATATATCAGAAGATAAGATCAGATTAAATATTCAAATTATAAATATAAGATCAGAGAAGTTTCAAAGGATAAGGTTTAGGAGGAGGAGAGGAACATAGCCACGACCTCCTCGGTGTCCACAACAGATAGAGATAAGGGAAACTCTGGGATAAAACATTTGACACCCAGAAATAGAGATTCCCAATTTAGGCAGCACCTCACATAAGGGAGTAGGGACTAAAAACGCCAACATCTTCACTATTATACTTACGGCCTAAATTCCTCATTATCTGAATCTGAAATATTCCTGAAAACATGTTGGATAACAATTTTTGGAAGAGTTAGCCTATATTCTATTTCCTGTTTTTTAAATAGAAAAATAATCAAGTATTAGGTATCCATACAAAAAAAATCTAACAAATTGTCCTAAAAATCACTAACAACATTCTTCAACTGCTATAGTAATTAATCAGGCATATCTGCATAATGCAGTCATTTCAGTCAGTGATGGAGAGAATGTATGATGATAGTCCCATAAGATTGTAATACCATATTTTTACTGTGCCTTTTGTGTGTTTAGATATATAAATACTTACAATTGTATTACAATTGCCTAGTAACATGCTGTACAGGTTTGTAGCCTAGGAGCAATTGGCTATACCATATAGCCTATGTGTATATTAGGCTATACCAAATAAGTCCATGTAAGCACACTCTCTGATTGTCACACGATGACAAAATTGCCTAAGGGCACATTTCTCAAAATGTATCCTCATTGTTAAGTGATGCATGACTGAATAAGCATTTAAAGCACTAATTATCCAATTACTCAACACTTATGGAGCTCATTAATGGTGTGTTTGTATGCAGCACATTCAAGGCTACTGTATAGTATCAGATATGGGTTATATTTTCCTTCTACACTGCAAATAACATGCACTGTACTTGTAAATAATCAAGGACACACTATGTTAAAGATACATCAAAACACTTAGCAAAATAAAACTTAATAAACAAGGCAATTAAGAATTAGTTACTTTCCAATTGCCCAAGTGAGGTTTGGTGGCAGGAGCAGGGAAAGGGGACTGTGATCTTGGTGTCAGTTGGATGATAGGGGAAGTTTGAGGGAGAATGAGCAAGTGAAGAAGTTAAGTGACACGGTACATTCCAGAAGTTCGTCTAGGTCTAAATTCAAGGAATAGATAGACAATCTTCTCACCCTGGCCCTCAAGACTCAGTCAGTGACTGAGAAGCATTGCCTGAAGCAATAGAACAAAATCCAAAACCACAAATAAGACAATCCCTCAGAATAGACAACATTTCCTATGCTTATTACACAGCTCCTAATAATAAGATTATACTTGTAAATGTATTTTTGAATGTGATACTTCTGCTCATGTCATAATCACAGCCATTTATGACATCAATCCTTTCCTGTGCATGCTTTAAAATATCTCTTAAACATTTTGGATTGAATATTCAAGGTTGCTCTTCTTCCTCTTCCTCTTCTGACCAACAGTCACTGAGCATTAAGTTGAACAAGTTTCAACATCTTCCCTATTTAACTCTAGTCATAGATAGTATACACACATACTTATGTTATAGACAATCTGAGCAACATCTAGTGATTTTTCGATTCGAGATTATCACTTCTCACAAAACATTGATAATAAATAAGCAATTATAGCATCAATTTTCTAGGAGATATTTTTATTTAATAATGTGGAAAAGATGATATCTATAATGTACAATTGAAACAGGCAGAGCATGGACCCATCCATTTTGGAAAAGGTCAGAGCTAGATCTGCAATGTATTCTGAACCCTCTCCTCCAGATGTCTGAGCTAATGTACATGGTTTGGCTGGCAGATGCATGCAGATTCAATATAGCAGGCTTTGACTCAGAGTGATTTGGAGAGAAATTGTTGGCAGTCTTCAGATGATAAGAATTCAGAAAGTGAAAGATACTTGTATTTTTTCCCAGCCCCCACAGATTGCTCCTTAGTAGAGACTTGTCTGATATCTCTGATATTTAAGAGAAAGTAAAAATGAACACATCACTTCATTATCATTCACAGTACCTTAATCTGTTTGAAGCTATGGACACAAAGATATACACAAAGGACACATATTCAGACTTTTGTGAATTCCCAAATCTGAGTATTTCTACAGCATATAATTTTCCACAATAGACAATAAATTTGAAATTTAAAAATTGATGTGACCTCTTCACAATCTTACTGAGAGTGACCGCTTATTTGATACTGTATTGAATAGAGAACAAAACCACAAGGAGACCCTGATGTTGGCCAGTCATGCAAATTACATTTGTGTCTCAAGAAAATAACAGATTGTCAGAAGCCACCAGTCCTCCGAATCCACTTATCAATGGCTGAAACAGAAAACGCAGAATCTCTGGAAGCCAGGAACCTAGACTATTGGATTGTCAGCTCTTCTGAAAACTCTGTAGTCAGATCATGTTGTTCACCTCCCTACAGAAATTCCTCAACATTGTAAAGGTTTCAGGGTATGAACATAATATTATGGGACAATGTTTTGTTTTTGTTTTTGTTTTGAGACAGAGTCTCACTCTGTTGCCCAGTCTAGACTGCCGTGGCGTCAGCCTAGCTCACAGCAACCTCAACTCCTGGGCTCAAGCGATCCTCCTGCCTCAGCCTCCCGAGTAGCTGAGACTACAGGCATGCGCCACCATGCCCGGCTAATTTTTTCTATATATATTTTTAGTTGTCCAGCTAATTTCTTTCTTTTTTTTAGTAGAGACGGGGGTGAGGGGGAGTCTCCCTTTTGCTCAGGCTGGTCTCAAACTCCTGACCTCGAGCGATCCACCCGCCTCGGCCTCCCAGAGTGCTAGGATTACAGGCGTGAGCCACCGCAGGGACAATGTTTTAAATCCACATTTGAAAAATGTTTTTATGTTTTACAAAATGGAAGTTGAAAACGGTAACAAACACATCACCTTCCTTAAAAAAATCAATTTTGCATGCTCCAAAATGTAGGGAGCAATGGAGGGAGAAGTTTCACTTGTAAATGGCAGATGGGCCTGAAACCACACTGTGGGTTTTCAGATTCACCCTCTCTCCCTTTTGACTCTCCCCCATCGCCTCCACCAACACCATGCTGGCCGCTAGGCGGTGCTGCTCCCTTTTTAATATTTCTGCCCAGGCACAAAAACTGGATTGCCCCTTTTTCATCTGAGAGTTACAGTAGCTCAGTTGAAATATTTGAGTAGCACTTGGCTAAAGGCACCAAGAGAATAAAAAGGAGGGGAGAATGAAAAGCGATTCATGAATGGATCACAAAATTAACATTGACAACTGGTTCCTAGGGCAGTGCAGAACCATTGAACAGTTTTAACTATGAAATAACCTAACTGAAGTTCCGTTGTCAAAGGAGCATGCAGGCTGCCAGGTGAAGGCTGGATAAGAGGTACACCACTTCTCCAATTCTCTGACACCAGCTAGCTATACAACAATTCCATTCAATTCTAATACCATCGACCTGGAGTTAGCATCAGATCCCACAGGTTAAAGGGCTCAGTGCTACAAGAATGCCCCCATTTCGGATGCCAATCTCGAGTCCCAGCCCACCTGTACTTCCGACTGACCATTTATAAACTGAGGGTTCCCACAACTCCCTGCTCAGGTCTGATAATTGACTAGAACAGCTCACGAAACTCAGGAAGGTAATTTATTTACTGTTACTAGCTTATTATAAAGGATACAACTCAGGAACAGCCAAATGTAAGAAATGCATAGGGCAAAGAAGGAAGGATGCAGAGTTTCCTTTTCCTCTTTGGGCACACCAACCTCCCAGCACCTTGATATGTTGACCAACATGAAAACTCCCAGAATCCTGTCATTGAAAGATTTTTGTGGAAGTTTCATTATGTAGACATGATTGATTAAATCTTTTGCCATTGGCAATTAATTCAATCTTTAGCCTCTGTCTCTCCAGGGGATTTGGGGATTGGGCTGAAAGTTCCAAGCTTTTAATCAAGGCTTAATCCTTTTGGTGACCATCCCCCATCTTGATGCCATCTAGGGACACCCCCAAGAGTTACCTCCCATCACCATTATCACTGAGGAATTTCCAAGGATTTTCAGAGCTCTATGCCAGAAACCAGGGACACAAAGATCAAATATCTAAGATACCACAACCCCTATGTGCTTGTTCTGATTGATGAATCATGGTGATATTCAGGGGGCCCAAGAATCAGTGTTAATTAGCCAGTACCTAATAATCCTCAGAATTAAAGTTATTTCTCCAGTGAATCATTTCTAAGGTAAATAGCCAAGACCCCATAGGGGAAGGCTAGCAGTATGATCATGGAAAGGGCCTTTGTCAAGGACATCCAACTTTTTTTATTCAAACGATTCTAGGTCTGGGAACTGACTCAGATCTGGAACTGGATGGAAGACTATGACTCTCTAATGTCATGGTTCAGATCAGAATGAAACTACCTATGTTAAAATAATGTAAGGCCATAAGGCAGGAATAGGGATAAAAGTCTGATTTCTATAGAAGTATAGCTATAGCTAAAAGTTAGCCAGCCGTTGTTCCCTAACATCCCTACTACTATAACTGCTTACTGTTTAAATGCCACGTACCCTTGACCAGGGCAAGATTTGTGACTTCCCCAACTGCTTCTGTCGATAACACTGCTGTTGTAAAACCTAAGACTGGTCTTTGAGATATCTTCCAGACTCTGCATTCAGGGGGACCAACTTGTCAACTAGACCAGTGGCCATGCATGGGAACCGATCCAACAAGCCTGTGACCCCCTACCCAGAAACTGTCCCAGCCAAGAAGACAATTTTTGCTTCCCCACCCTATGAGTCCATCCTCAGCCAATTAGCAGACCAAATTCCCTAGCCTTTTGTTCACCAAATCACCTTTAAAATTCTTAGCTCCCAAATTCTCAGGGAGATGGATTTGAGAAATTACTCCCATCCTGTTGCCTGGTGCATTGAAACATTAAATCCTTTCTCTGCTGTGATTCCTGCTGTCTCAGTATATTGGCCTTTATCTGGATAGTGGGCAAGGGACCTGGTTGGGTGTTAACAAGATTTCTGTTAGCCTTCACCTTTCTTGGAGTTGAGATTATATAAATCAAGTAGAACCTTAGTAGGTTGCTTATCGATTTTATTCCTGTGGACCCCATGAGTTAACCACAACCAGAAATCTCTGCATATTTCCCCCTTCTTTAGGTCTAATTAACAAACCCACTCTGCTGCCTTTTATAACTAGAAGAACCACATTCTTTAGGGCAGGGTCTCTGGGGAATCCTTCTCACTCCACCGGGCTCAGGGAGCCCGTTTTTTTATTCAGCTTTTCCCTCAAGCTCTCTCAGCTTACTAAGATCAACCAACAAGGCATGTTTTAATGGTTCCAGTGCTCTCCTCACCAATCTGTCATGGCAAGAGTGAAAGCAGAGTCTTCCGGGCTGCAGTGGTGGTTGAAGGTGGATGAGATGGATGTCCTCTGAAGTCTTTGAAGTCTTTCTTCAACCTCATGCAAAGAAATGTGCTGCCTTTTAATATTGTTTAATGAGTCATTCATCGAAGGCTTGTATTTGCTGGTTCAGCCAGCACACATTTAGAATCATAGTTGATTGCCTGAGCCCACTCAATAAACGGCAACACCTGCATCACAGCATGAGCTATCTGAAAATATTCCCTCCCCAACCGAGAATCTTCAAAATCCATTTCCATTAATATTCTCCAGATTTTTAATGACATGAATTAGTAAATTCCTGCAATTCCTTGTGAATGTAGCTCTCGTTTTCTCTGGTTCTGTACTTCACCCTATTCGAGTTTGAATTCTGGTTACAAGCCAAGTCAAACCGCAAGGAGACGCAGGCCATGATCGTTAGCTTTCTTCTGCAAGGCAGGCGAGCGACCATGGCTCTCCTGTGGTGAATATTTCAGATTTTTTCAGAACTGTGGATTCTCCAAGTCCTAAATGTGCCCTGATATTGTTCTTCTAATTGTCGGGATCCTAATTTTTCTTGACCGTTATCATAATTTACTCAAGAGTTGTAGTAAAGTGAATTCAATTAACATCGTAGTAAGGCAGCCCAAGAATTAATCTCAGGGTTTGGTTTTCAGAGAGCCCAGGCTCCAACAGACACTGGAATTGTTCAGAATATTGAACTGCTCTTTGAGAGGAAAATCTTAAGATTTGAATGTGCCTTTCTTTTACTTTATTATCTGCTGCCTTCAAGAACAAACCTCCTGCCCCTGATCCTCAGAGATTTGAACCAGAACACAGCCCCTCACAGCTGTCTTAGCACTGCCTGCCACGGGTGGTTGTCCTCGCATCCTGGAGTCTGAGCAGAAGTTGCCCTTCCTTTTGTTTCATTGCAGCCTCTCCAACCAGCTTTTCTACCTTACTAAGAACAGCCAGGAAGGGACATTTTAATGGTTCCAGTACTCCTGTCACTAATTTATTTATCATGCCAAGAGTGACGGGAGAATCTTCTGAACTCTGCGGTGATAATAGTGAGAGAGTGGGTAGCAGGGATGCTTGTTATAGATTGATCCGACATGGCTGTCCTCTGAAGTGTTTGAATTTCTTTCTCAACCTGAAGCAAAAGAATAAATGTTTTTCTTTTTTTAAATATATCATTCAACAGAGTCAGTCCTTTTAAATACACCACATTTCCCAGAGGTACTATTGCCTCTCACTCACTCTTTGATACCAGTTTCTGAATCAATCAGGTTCTTTGCTGCAAGCAACAGAAAGCAGACTTGGCTCACTTTGGCCGAACAGAGTGTCCGTTGAAAGGATACTGAGTCAATGCAGAACCAGCCTCAGGAAGGACCAGAATCAGGGAGGCTCCAAGGAACTCTGTGTAGGATGACTCAGGTCCAACAGTCTTCAATTCCGATGTCTCCGCTCAGGATTCAAATTCTCCAGAGTATGTGACAGGCCTAGCTTGGGGCATCCACTCCTGTGACAGGGGAAGGAGGGGAATGTCTCATGTGCATCACACAATCACAAAGCAAAGATGTCCTCTACGTTAGGTCCCTTTAGTCACTTGTGCAATCAACATGGCACACTTGTGCACACACTTACCCACATGCATGCAAACACAATAGTGGCCTTTTAATTTTCCATTTTAAATGCCCAGATTAGAACACGCATCATGCTCTTTTTCATACATGGTCAATCCAATGTAATTTGGGGAAAATATCTTACAAAAATAAAGGATAGAGAGGTATTGCTACCCTACACCTCAATTCTTTGTAATATAATTTCCTGTTACTTCCTACAATTCCTCATGTGATGGTACAAAAAGGGCAGCCAATCTCTGATCTACCCACTACTAGAAGTTTAGCCAATAAATGCTACACCTCACCCTTCTCGCCTGCTAGAACATTATATGCCAAAACTGACCAATGAACCTGACGCTGTGGCATGTTGCGCAGCATCCTTGCAGTTCTGCAAAAAGCAGCACTGACTTAAGCAAAGGAACTGACTACAGGACAATCCTGGCTCAGGGACCATGTGAGTCTATGGTATGCTCAGCCAAGACACTGAGTTCTGAAGTTGCCTTGCTTAGTTCTGCCTGCTGGGTGCGCAGGGTAGACCAGCAATGATTGTTCAGTGGCTTCAAAAAAGAAGAGGCTGCTGACTCTGCCATATCCCCACTCAGCCCTCGAGATAGGAAGACTACCCTGGCAGTCTGAAAAGGCCTCTAAAACTGGGCCCCACCTCTGCCTGACGCAGATGGCATTCCTGTAGACACAAGGGGCTGCCTGGTGGCCGTTAAGTCTGCTCTGGTTTAAGTGATGGGGATTGGGATTGTTATTTTTGCTTTTGGCAAACCTTTAGAGAAGAAATTTGAATCGTCACGATCTGGGTGGGTGGGAGCAAGTGGTACTAAGATTGGGACCTGATTTCAACCAGCAGTAATTAGGTAAAAAGGCTTCTGAATGGAGACTGCTCTATATACTACGAATGAATGAATGGAGTCCCCCTGTTACACCCTCCGCTAATGCTGATACTTTCGCTTGAGCACATGGCCTTGAGCACAAACATAACTAATTATTTCTTGGCTTACTGGTCTTATGCCAGCCTGACGTCTTCTAGATGATAAGCCCAGGAGAGTTGGGACTTTTCTACATTTACTCACCCATTGTATCCCCAGCATCTACCCCAGTGCCTGACACACAGAGGACCCTCAGTGAATATTTCTTGATTGACTGAATATGTGGCAGGGTCACACACTGTACTCACACCGGATTTAAATGTGCAGAATTGCTGTATTTTCCGAAACTGTTGTGCTTGGATCTTCCTCATGAACCCCTTGAACCCCCACCCTCTTGGGTAATATCTTATCTAAGGTATAAGGATACCAGATGCCTTAGAAGTACCAATTGGAAAAATACTTCAGATTATTTTTATTTATTTATTTATTTATTTTATTTCAGCATATTATGGGGGTACAGATGTTTAGGTTACGTACGTTGCCCTTGCCCCCTCTCCCCCCCATGTCCGAGTTTCAAGTGTGTCCATCTCTCAGATGGTGCGCATTGCACTCTTTGTGTATGCATATACCCGTGCCCTCCTCCTCCTCCCGCCTCCCCCCACCGACATCCAATAGATGTTATTCTTATATGTGCACTTATGTGTTGATCAATTAATACCAATTTGATGGTGAGTACATGTGGTGATGGTCTTTCCATTCTTGGGATATCTCACTTAATAGATTGCGTTCCAACTCTATCCAGGAGTATACAAGAGGTGCTATATCGCCATTGTTTCTTAAAGCTGAATAGTAATTAAAAAATAGTGGTATATATTGGGTGTAATGTGATATTTTGGTGTATGTTTACATTGGGAAAATATTAAGCTAAATAACAAATCCATCATTTCGTATATTTATAATTTTTGTGGTATAAACATTTAAAAATCTATTCTTTTAACTCCGACTGCATACATCCCACATGAAAAGCCTCTCATATATAAGAACCAAATTATAATTTATGTTGCATGTAAAGAAATAAATTATCCGGAGGAGGGTCAGAAGAAATTCAATATCACATAAATTTCGGATATAGGAATGTTTAAAATGTGTAAGTCAATCCAATAGGAAAAAAGTATGTGGAAAAAACAAGAAATCATAAGCTTGACTAGCCATGTTTGTAAAAGAGCCAAATAGAAAGTAAACAATTGAAAATATAATTAAGTTACTTAATATGCATCATATGGATTAAATACTAAATTATACTGAGCTAATTAGGTTAGTAAACTGGAATATTGAACACAATGTAGTCAAATACAGTAAAAAAAAGAAAACGTTATAGAAAATACAAATATAATTATACATATATGAAGAAAATAATAAAAAGAAATGGGCCATATCTCATTATTTATCTAAAATATATAAAAAATGAAAGGTAATTTATCTAGAATTCAAAAAAATCAACAAGAAAAAAATCAAACAACCCATCAACAAATGGGCAAAGGAAATGAACAGAAACTTTTCAAAAGAAGACAGAATAATGGCCAGCAAACATATAAAAAAATGCTCAACATCTCTAATTATTAGAGAAATG